>PVLC010001173.1:0-153739 GCA_004027655.1 Graphiurus murinus | reverse complement strand
TGTGTGTGTGTGTGTGTGTGTGTGTGTGTGTGTGTGTGTGTGTGTGTGTGTTTTACTGGGTATTGAACCCAGGGGCATTCTACCACTGAGATACAATCTAAGACTTTTTTTTTTTTTTTTTTTGAGATGGGGGTCTCTTTAAGTTACTAGATGCTGGTCTCAAATCTGGGATCCTCAGATCTCAGCCTTCCAAGAACTGAGATTACAGATGTTCACCACAGCAGTAGGTTTTGAGGGAGACTTTGTAAGAACAGAAAAGAGATTGCATTTTGGGAAAGAAACAAACTTGAGCCCATCCTTTATTCCAACAAAAATCCTACTACTTCAGGATGGGATGAGGACACATTGTGATATTTTTTCTTCATGCTCAATAGAATGTGTCTTCCTGAGATGATAGTAAGTGGAAGGATATGGTGAAAAGGAAACAGAAATCTATTATTATGATATATACCTACCTTAAAATTTTCTTTTGCTGAAGAGTATGTCTGTGTCTCCAAAAGCAGAAACTTTGTGGGGAGTACGGGGGTAGATGCATGTGTATTTGTATGTATGTAATTCTTTAATTCCAAGTATACAGAATCAAGATGGTTTTTATATATATGTAAAATCAAGATTTAGAGGATTTTTTTAAAGATCCCAATGGCTTGTGCCTCTCACTTGCTGGATTTCTCTCTTCCCCACCCTATCTCTTCCTTTTGTACACAGATTCATATGTATATATTTATGTGAAGTTTTGTTTTTAATTTTTTTGTGTGTGTGGTACTGAGGATTGAAACTCGGGGCATTCAACCTCTGAGCTACATCCCCAGTAGTATTTTAGCTTTTATTTTGAAACAGGGTCACACTAAGTTTCAGAGAGACTTGTTGAATTGCTGAAGCTGACCACAGAACTGTGATCTTCCTGTCTCAGCATCCCAAGTACTGGAATTACAAGCTTAAGCCGTTATATCCAGTTATGTGAAGTTGTATGTGAAAGAGATTGGTATAAACACATAGCACAAATATAAGAAGAGATGCCAACATGCATTGCTGAACAAGCATTCCAATGTTTGAAATTTTTTTTTTTTTTAATGAACAAGCAAGGCCTACTTATCCTAGAATATCCAACTTGCCCAAAAATGCAGTGGCAAGTTTCTCAAAGTAGATCAAGTTGTGTAGAATCTTTTTTTTTCTTTTTTACTGGTGCATTGCAATCATACATTTTTGTTAGGTACAAGTTGGAAGAGGCATACATGCACACATTTCTCATTTAACCCTTCCCCAATTCCCAACCCACTCCCTTCCCCTTTCTCCTCAAATTTAGTTTAGTGATTGACTTTGATATATTTGTGAATGTACATCATGTGCATGAGGGTGTTTCTCTCCCTTCCCCATCACCTTCAGTTAAATCACCTTCTTTGTTCATCTAAGGTTTCTCCTTCGTCTAGAGTCCCTCTTATGTCCCACTTTCTCCCTAGTTTCCGCATATTAGGGAGAAATACAATTTTTTACTTTTTGTAACTGACTAATCTCACTTAGCATAATATTTTCCAGTTCTATCCATTTCCTTGCAAATGACATGATTTTATTCTTCTTTATGGCTGAGCAAAATTCCATTGTGTACATACCCCATAGTTTTGTAATCCATTCATCTGTTGATGAACATCTTGGCTGGTTCCATAGTTTGACAATTGTGAATTGTGCAGCTATAAACATAGATACACATGCATCTGTCTGGTAGCTTTGTTTCCATTCTTTTGGTTAGATACCCAGAAGTGGTATTGCTAGATCATATGGTAGGTTCATTCCCATTCTTCTGAGGATCCTCTTTTCCAAAGTCGTTGCATTAATTTACAATCCCACCAACAATGTATTACAGTTCCTACTTCTCCACACCCTTGCCAGCATTTGTTATTGTTTGTGTTTTGTATAATTTCCATTCTAATTGGGATTAGAATCTTAATAGTGTTATCTTCACAATCATTTACTTCTATTTTTCGAAACTCAGAAGTCTTAGAGATGAGATGCAAGACTAAAATATAGGAGGCTAATAGCAATCTCAGTTCCATGCAGAACACAAAGGATGACTATAGATTACATCATATTCCATTTCTTCCCAGTACCTGTATCCTTCACATACAACCTCATGTTCATGTGCATTACCCTTTAAATCCTATAATCATGTCTTGTTCACCAGAGAATAATTTGCCAAATTGAACTCTCATAAGCACTAGCACCTAGCCAGACTGTTCTTGAATCAAATAAATATATTCTGGGAAACATTGCAACAAAATAATTTGCAATTAACACATGATACATTAAATTCTCAGTATAGGCACTGTTTACCTTGTCTTACAAGGGAGTTTTGTAATTCATTTGATAACAGTATCTTCCTCCTCCAACTGCATTTTTTTTTTGCAGACACACACACACATGCGCACACACACACACACACACACACACACACACAAAGAAACACACATAACACCAAGTGCTATCATGGGAATTAACTTTTGGAAACAGTGACCTAAAATTTACAGTGTGTTATAAAACCGTTAGTACGGCATTCAAGGGCTTAGTCTATTTTAAGCTTTCTTTTATAACCTCATAGCCTCTGAGACTTAAAAACCTGGCACAACACATTTCCCTATTGAAGTTCCCTAGTCATTATTTAAATTTCAGCTCAGCCTCCCACAGACCTCCTTCAGCTACCTGGCTGTGTATCTCAACACACAAAGACCTCTGTAGTCTCTACAGAGGTTCTGTTCTGTCCTTCATTCCACGCTTCATAAACATACTACTGCCCCTTGAAATGTACTGAGGAGAAATGATAAGCAAAATAGGTGTGGGTGTAGAATGGCCATTTACTAAGCTTTCTCAAGTTAACTATCAGAAACACTATAACCAATTTTGACAATCCCAAAAAACTTGTGGTAGAGAGGCATATGCCCAGTTATGGTTGAGAAATGACATAATGTGTCCTATAATTTGAATGTTGGTGTTTCTCCAAATTCCTATGTTGGAGTTTAATACCCAATGTGATTTTTGTAAAAGAGGTTGGCATTAGGCAATGATTAAGTCATGAGGGCTTATCCAGGAGATTGATGGGCTTATAACACAGATGGAAAGGCTCTTTTGCTCCTTCAGCATATAATGAGATAGAAACAAGGTGCTGGGTATTAGGAAGAGGAAGAGGCCCTCACCAGCCATTGAATCTGCTAGTGCCCTCATTTTAGTCTTTACACTCTCTAGAACTAAAAGAACTAAATTAATGCCACTTAAAAATTATTGAGTCTAAGGTACCTGTTACAGCAGTCCAAATGGACTAAAGTGGTGCGTCATAGACACAAATCAAAAGCTCTGGTTTCAGTGTTGCCTTAATGCATTGTACATAAGTGATCCTGATTGCTGTTCTACATAGGGGATTCATCATATTTACATTGGAATAACAGTCTCTCTCAGAGAGTTTCTTTGAAAATCAAAAAATTCCAAGTGTGAGTGAATAGAGTTCAAATTATATTCAAATATATTGTACTACTTCTAATAGAAAATTAATAACAATGACAATAACAAAATAAAATTCATTATGATTTACTATATATGACTCAATGTACTATACTAAACGCATACTCATTCAATAGTTTATGAAGTCATTTTATCTATCCCTATATCTCAAATTAAAACATTAAGTTTAAGAAGTTACACAATACAGTATAAGAAGTGAAGCTGAGATTCAGATATAACAATTTTTATTTCCATACAGACAAATACAATTATATTTACTGCATATAACATGATATTTTGAAGTATATATATGCTTGTGTACTGGATAAATCTAGCCAATTTTAATCACAATATTTGTTGAATGTTCATAGATGTATGCATCCTATTGTGTAAGTCTGTGTACTTCCACTAAACCCACCATTGCATGAAGTATATCCTAGTTAGCAGGGAACCAACAGATTCATTCATTCACAGAGATGTACTGTCTAATGTCAGAGTGCAAATCCTAGACAATGGAAGAAATAAACATTGATATCATTTATTCAACCATTATCTCTAATTAGTCAGGATTCAATACTGAATCCATTTTTTTACATCACAGTCAATTAGTTCACAGAGTAGAAAATCTCTTCTAATGAAACTAGAATTTGAGTCAATAATATATCTATTATCAAACAAACATATTGGGATATATAGGGATCCATAATTCACATACCTGACTTGTATTGCTTTATTTTTAATGCATTAATGACAATGGTTTTATTTTTTAAATACTTTCAGTATTTTGAAACTTGAAGGAGTCTTCAAAATTTCTTGGGTCTAGCCCAACATAGATGTGACCAATAAGAGCACAAAGAATACTAGTTACCTAAAGCTTAAGAAAATACAATGGCGGGGCTGGGATACTTTGTACTGTGTCTCAATGTGTGGGAATAGTTTGGGCAGGTGGTATATGCAATGACATACTTTGGTAAAAAGTTTCAATAGCTATTGGGCACTCCATGATGAGTAAACCTTCTAGGTCAGAGGGTGCCATGATAATGCATCAGAAGACAGTTAAGACTGAACAATGAGGCATCTTGATTCAAGTTCCTTGTTAATGAGGGTTTAGCTGTTATTGTTCCTATTATTCTGTTGTTACTGCTATTGTTTTATTGAGCAATGTGGAAATGGTTGAAATTTTGTCTGGCAGAAATTCTGTGTTGACCTTTCTTCAGTATAAAAAGATATCAGGCCAGTTGGGAAAATTTAGTAGAGTCAATGTTAAAAGAAACTGTGTCCACAGGGAGGAAAAAATAGTTGAAGGACATATAAAGTAGAAGAGATAAAACTGAACTCATATCTTCCAATACCCATTCTCATTAGATTTATTCTTCTTTTTATAATAAAATATGTGAAAAATAGTGACTCCTTTTCTTCATATGATGGAGAAATCATTAAAACCTGAAAAATTGCCAAGGCTGATCTCATACTTAAAATCTCCCTTTCTCAACCTCCCAAGAGATCACCCCCTGAAAACGAAATACTAATTCAATTTGATGTTTCTTTCTAGTGCTTACCCTTTGGATGGAAATTAGGAGTTCAGTGCACATTAGGAAGTGCAGATTCCTAATACACAAAACAAATAAGTGATACTTTATTTTCCTATTAAAGTAGAACTCTGTTAATTTGCATTCTGCTACTTAGGTCCTTGTTCAGTTGCCAATTGTAGAACCATTCTACTCTCATCTAGCACACTTTTTGGAACTAAATTACAATCTATGGAAATCAATTACATTTTATTATCAGAACTTCAGAAACTCTGAGTCCTATTTTTCTCTACTATACCTAGTTGGTGATTGGAATAATTGTATTCTGAATTGATATTAACTAGGGATAGATAATAAAAACAACAATAATATAATATAAACATTAAACATTAATAGAATATGCTTATTCACTAAGATATCGCCTGGATCACCATATTTAAAGATGAGTTTTTTTACTAATTAAATGTTTGAACAAAGGTTTTGAGTATTTTAATAGTAAAAGACCAGCTACTTATAATGTTTTAGACAATTGATCACAAATAGACCTATGTTGTATTCAGTTTTACAAATTACGTAGAGCACACCCATTTTTCTACAATCCCAATTATCTCTGTGAGGTTTTGAAGTAATCAACTTCACAGGTGATTGCTTTAGTTAATAAATGTTAACTAGACTTGACTTACCAGTAATTACTCATGAGCACTTACCTGAAGAGGTAGTACTGATAGAGACAAATCTGTGTTCAAGGCTAGTCGTCTCTGCAGGCTTGTCAGGTAGTCTTTGATATTTCTCAGCTCTTTTTGTATTTCTCTGATGCCCAAAGTCTGACACTGCAGGCACTGTGATTTGTTTCTTGTTTAGCCACAGACTGAAATAAACCTCTATCTTTACTATTTGGAAAACATTTAATTTCTCAAGTCCATGGCTTTGTATCCACGCAACTGGATGGAACTGAAGGAAATGAATGTAAAACATGGGGTGCTATAGAAATTACATAATTTTATCACAAAAGTTGAAAACCCCAGCACATTCTGTGCATGTCTTTCTTAAATGACAGTGACTATAAGCAGTAAAATGCTTAGAGAGGCTCAGAGGTAGCAACTTTAACATCTTACTTCACTTCATGGAGCTTCATGGTATGGACCAAGAGGCCACAGTTCAACCTGAATTCATCTTGTCTAGCACAAACAACCCACTGTGTTCATCCATGTCCTGCCATTTTCAGTCTTTGTGCAGTGTTTTCTAGAACTGGCTAAGTTCACAAATGTCATCTTTCCATTGGCAACACTTTTGAGATGATTTTGAAGAACCCAACGGGAGAAGTTTCATACAAGCATAAGCTGATGTAAAATGAAAAAAAGCCCAATGGATAAAAATATTGGTGAAGAAGAAAAGGCTTTGATGAGGAGCATCTACCAACTTTGGCCATTTATTATCTTTCACTAAATACCAGGCATAATAATGGTAACCCCGATCACTATAATGGCAGTTAAAAGGACCATAAACATGATATGCTTTAAAAAGTAGATTCTCAACTATTTGTAAAGTATTTTAAATTAACTGATTTTTAACTAACATTTTTTCAATATTTTCTATGTTCAGGGCATTACTTAAAGTATTTTCAATATATGAATCTATATAATATTTTCAATGATTTTAAGAGATAGGTACTGGTATTATTACATTTTATAAAAAATAAAAATATCAGTGGGGATAGCTCTGTTTTCTGACCTGGGTTGACCTTTCAGAAAGTTCAAAATTGAGGCAAGAAGATGGACGTTTCTTTTCCTGCAACCAGTGGAAGTGAGTTGATCTCAGTTAAAGTGAAACTCCCTCAGGGAAGAGGGAAAGTGTTGGAAGAAGAAGTTCCTTGTGTTAGGGGTGATTATAGGGAATCTCAGCACTCAGATGACACTATTAGAATAATAGGTCTTGGAGGTGGATCTCAGCCATGCCCTACAGCATCTATTTCATTGCCTAGTGGATAAGCCCTAGATGTATGATAGAGCCACAGATAGACAAGTGCATAAACAAATGAATGAAGCAGTGGTTGGGGTATATTTATCTGATTTGCCCTCAGGACTGGAATTATTACTCACTTCTCCTAGTGTTGTATCATACTTACTATTAGGTCAGAGGGTACATGGGGCCTATTAGGTAGTGCAAATAACTTCAGGTTGTTAAATAAAAAGTTGAAAAAAGAAATCAATGAAGACCTTAGAAGACGGAAACATCTTCCATGCTCTTTGATAGGCAGAATAAATATCGTCAAAATGGCCATCCTCCCAAAAGATTCAATGCAATACCCATGAAATTACCAAGAGCGCTCCTCACAGACATAGAAAAATCAGTTCTTAAATTCATCTGGAAAAACAAAAAGCCCAGGATAGCCAAAGTAGTTCTTAGCAACAAGAACCATGTAGGAGGTATCACAATACCTGACTTCAAACTCTACTACAAAGCCACAGTAATAAAAACAGCATGGTATTGGCACAAAAACAGACACACAGACCAATGGAGCAGAATAGAAAACTGAGAAACAGACCCACGTACTTACAGTCAACTGATTTTTGACAAAGGAGCCAAAAACATACACTAGAAAAAAGATAGCCTCCTTAACAAATGGTGTTGGCAAAACTGGTTAACCATATTCAGGAAGATGGAAAAAAAAAAAAACTTTCTCACCCTGCACAAGAGTCAACTCAAGGTGGATCAAAGACCTGGAAGTCAGGCCAGAGACCTTGCAGCTACTTGAAGAGGACATAGGACCAACACTTCAACACATAGGCACAAGTAAAAAACTTTCTCAACAAGACCTCAAAAGCACAAGCAACCAGAGGCCAAGGTATTTATCCAAAGTTTCTCAACTTGGACACAAAAGAGTCACCCCCAAAACACAAAATGTTTGTTTCAAAATCATTTACCATATTCTCTTAAATATATTACCTATAACTCTTTGTACATTTAATTTCTTGGTGCTGCAGATTGAAACCAGGGGCATTCTAACTTCAATCTACACATCCAACTATATTTTGTTTTTGTTTTTGGTTTTTGTTTTGATAAAGAGTGTCACTAGGGATGGAATGCAGGGCTTCAAGAATGCTAAGCCATAGTAAAAGGTATTTATATTCTCCAATTTGGAACATTTTATGAGGATATATTAAAAAAGTGAAAGCAGCTTCATTATAATTTATCCTTCATTTCTTAGGAGGTAAATTTCCATAACTTAGAATACTTAGTTTAGACAAATCCTTCTCTCAGAATTTCTTTGGGTTTGAAATTCAGACTAATAGTCTAAAGGAAAAAATGTGAATAATATGAATATTTTCACAAATCTCTTTTTTTATTGGTACATTGTAATTATACATCTTAATAAGGTACAGGATGCTAGATGCCTACATGTACACATCACTCATTTAGCCCTTCCCCAATTCCCATCCCATTCTCTTCCCTCTCCCTCCTTCTTATGTTTGGCTTAGTGACTGACTTTAATATGTTTGTGAATGTACATCATATATATTAGGATATTTCTCTCTCCCTCCCCCTACCATCTCCCTCAGTTAGGTCGCCTTCTTTGCTTATCTAAGATGTCTTCTTTGTCTTGCTATGGTATGAATGAATTTATGTATTAAAGGCTTGGTCCACAGAGGGCACTGTGGTATGTGTGGTCGATCTTTAGAAAGTAGGGTCTAATGGGAAGTCAAACTGGATTGTTGGACTTTGATCCTGTCTCCTCTTTTTTTTAACTTCCTTGCTTATAATGTAAATGTTTTTTAAGAAAAGTCAAAAAACCAACGAAATAGGGTATCACTTAAGTTGTTGAGGGTCTACCTAAATTGCTGAGGCTAGCCTTAAACCTGCAATCCTCCTATCTCAGCCTCCCAAATACCATGGCCACCTGCTATATCTCTTAATGTGCTGGGAAAACAATTATTACTATTATTATTTTATTTTTCTACTTAATTTATTATCTATTATTTTAATTTTCTATGATAAGTCCAAGGTTCCATCTAGATATGCTCTAAATCAGGTACCGGTGAGAGTAGAGATAAGGCTCATTTTGGTGCATTCTTAGCTGTGAATTTGGAAAACCAAATTATCTGATTCCAATATACAATGATGAGACAGGGGTAGGATTAGATTAAGAGGGAGAAAATTCAAAAAAAAAAAAAAAGAACGTATGGGTCCCAGGCAAATATAAAACCTAACAAGGCAAGCAATATTGAATATGAAGGCCAACAATAATCTTCTGCTCCCACTGCAGTGGCAAAGTTGCCCCATTAACCTAGCAGTGGTCTTGTCCTGAGACTTAGTGGCAATTCTGCCCTGGAGCTATGGTCTAGAGACCCTGATGCCCAGACTTTCAGTAGCAGATTTGTTCTTTATGGACTGGGCAGATGCAGCCTGGCTCCTGGAATCATGGAGAAGACTATGCCACCTTTCAAATCTGAAGAGGAGACATCCTTGTTCTGAATCATACTCAAGGTCATTCTTTCCTGATTCTGAAACATGACAAATATTCATAACCAGATATCCATCTCAATTGACCTGTCCTCTCCAATCCCAGAAATCTGAAAACCTTCCATTATTTTGTCTATCTCTGTCCCGTTTAGTCCAAACTGTCAGTGTTTCTGCCAGTATAATTCAATCTCTATTGTTTGCTTCTGAGTGTGTGAATAATGAACACTATCTTTATGAAGTAATTGTCCAGCCTTGGTATTGTCTATAGAATGCATACATGCACATGTGTGTGTGTGTGTGTGTGTGTGTGTGTGTGTGCGTGTGTGTGTGTTTATTTTTCCAGTTTCCTTTTTGCTTAAAAATACCTTCAATGTATCCTTTTATTTTCACATTTTACTGAAAGTAGTAAGGCAAAACCAGGCTGAACTTTTAATACTTTGGTTAGAAATCACCCCATGTAAATATCTAGGTTCATCACTTTGGACTTCTACTTTCCAATAAATTGGAGAACATACTCTAGCCCCTTTATAACAGGAGTACTTTTCCTCCAGTTTCCACTAGCAGTGTTCTTATTTTCATAAGATCTCATCAGAATCATCTTTAATATCCATATTCCTACCAATAGTCCTTCAAAGAAACCATTATTCTATCATGGAATACAGGAATTGATCTGGAGAATGAGATGGAACATTTTCATTAAAGATAGAATCAAAAATTGAGAGGGGCTATCAGTTCTCTAACAAACTGAAACAAGAAGGAAGCGCCTGGTATATTCTGAAGCGTAGAAGGAAACAGCCTTTAGGATGTGATTCATCTTTGAAGCAAGTCCTTTCTGGTTAGATTTGGGTTTACCATTAACAACAAAGACAAGAAAGAACATCAGCCCCACAGGAAAGACAATTGAGAAATTAAGGGTATGTATAGTTATATAAACTATCACATCATGACCACCCTGAAATTTAGAATGATTGCATCCTAAAATGTAATTCCATAGACTCCTCAAATTGAAAATAGTATTGGTGACAAGATTTGTTTTATTTGACAGGTGGGGGTAAATGAAATTCAGCTGTAGGCAGAAGTCCACAGAAGATAAGGATACCTTCAACATTTAATTTCATGGATTTTACATAATAGAAGATTTGGATAAGCTTCTACGAATAGAATGAAATTTCTTTCTGCTTCTTTTTATGAATGTATTTCCAATTATTTTGTACCATCAGTACATCTATCATTTTTATTTTTATTTTTTATTTGTGCATTATAATTATACATCATAATGTGGTTCAGATGATAGAATAACATATGCACACAGAACTTAGAGTGTTTATTCTCCAGATAGATTTTAATCTATTTTTTTTCTTTTGGAATTTTGAAAATAAGGTCACATTGTAGACATGGTTATTCTGGAGTGTGGTTCTCAAATTTCATTGTGCATTAGAATCACCTGGAGAAAATGTTAGGATACAGTTTGCTGGTTTCCACTACTGGCTTTTTAATATGATATATATGGAAGGGTTCAGAAGTTAATTTGTGTCTCTCTCTTTTCTTTTTTTTTGGTACTGGGGATGGAACCCAGGGCATTCTACCTCTGGGCTATACCCCCAGACCTGTTTTATATTTTATTTGGAAACAGGGTCTCATTAAATTGTGGAGGGCCTCACAAAGTTGCTGAGGCTTGTTTTGAACCTGTGATCCTCCTGTCTCAGCCTCCCAAGTACTGGGATTACAAGAGTGTACCACCATGCCCAGCAATATGTATCTCTAACATGTTTCCAGATGAGGTTATTTTGTTGGTCTAAGAACATCAATTTAAGAACCATTAATAAGAGAGAAGGTCTGTATATTTGTTATAGTGAAAATTCCAAAAGTTGGATACCATGGCTAATGGTACACATACATGCATATGAATATCTATGCATATGTGTGAATGTGCACTTATATGTATAACAACTAAAAGAAATGTCTATAAAAGAACAAAGAAATATGAGAATCCAATGATATCAATCCAGTGATATGTGCACTGCTGGTATATAGAAAAACTAGCTCTTAGTTTTACGTTGATCATAAATAGAGTAGGAAAATTAAATTCTCCCCAGAGAGTCACAACAAATTTAATATGTTTGAATTCTAAAAATGGGGCTTGCAGTCAAAGTTTCATCCATCCATTCATTAATCCATCCATCAGTCCACCTCTTCACTTGTTTATGATTCATAAATACTTAATAGAGTCTACTTATGAGTAGATGGTTTTATTGCCTTTACTTGGTTCATACATACAAATATCGCCTTCAGGATACATTACTCAATAGTTTGAACACAATCTGGCCATATATTCCAGCATGAGGGCAAATATACTGAATGAAATATTTATTCAAACTGTTAATTTGATTTTCTTTAAGGTAATTTTTCTAACTCATTTTCTTATACTTTTTCTTCATTAATTTGTTCTTTAGATATGTTCTCTACTTTTTAAAATTATAGAATAAGCTAGGCGTGGTGGCACATGCTTGTAATCCCAGCACTGGGGAGGCTGAGACGGGAAGATCTGGGTTTATGTCCAGCCTCAGCTACTTAGTGAGGCCCTCTGCAACTTAGTGAAATCCTGAATCAAAATAAAGAATAAAAAAGGGCTGGGGGTGTAGTTTAGGGGTAGAATGGTCCTATGTTCCATCCTTAGTACCGCAAAACAAAACAAATTGTAGGATGATTTATTTAAATGAACTGCAAAGTAATTTTTGTGCTTCTCACTAGTCTTAGTTTTTTACTATATGAAGGAGGTAAGCCCCACCTTTTTGTCTTATTAAATGTATCCATGGAAGATTTCTTTACAAAGGATGAGCTATTCTTCACCTATTCAAATTAGTAATGAAAACAGAAAGATAAACTTTTGCAGACAATAATCCTCAGGAAATACTTCAGGATGAAGAATTGTTGAACTATTTTCACAGAAGAGAAATCAGAATCTACAAGGGTTTATTCCTGGCGAAGCTGCGTTTTACCTCAGGCTTGTCTCAGTTCAAAGCCTTTAGCCAGGTGTGATGGCACATATATGCAATTCCAGTATTTGGGAGGCTGAGACAGAGGATCACAGGTTCAAAACCAGTCTCAGCAACTTAGAGAGGTCCTCAGAGACTTAGTGAGATCTTCAACAACTTAGTGAGGTCCTATTTCAAACTAAAACGTAAAACAGGACTGGGGGGTGTAGCTCAGAGGTAGAACATCCCTGACTTCAGTCCCCAATAACACAACACAACACACACACACACACACACACACACACACACACACACACACGCCTTTATTATTTTTGCCAGAATAATGCATGTGAGGCCTACTCACAGCTGGAGGACTGACTGTGTATTGTCCTAAGATTGGAGCTCTGGGCTGCATTCTATATCTCATGCTTGATATTTATTATGTTTACTTTGTCTCAGAGCTTTCCATGGTGACTCTCTGTCTTTCAGTACACTGGGCTGTTATGTCCCTGAATGATCTCCTCTTCTATTAAAGCAGTTTTGTACTCAGCTTAGCTGTATTTGAGTATAATATTAATATGCAGAGCTTCCTTCCCCTCGGCTTCTAACCTCTTCTCCATTCCAATTAGACAAGTGGCTGGGACCTACCCTTGGAGTTGTTAGTTGTATTAAATTGAGAAATAGTCACAGGTCATAAACTTCCCAAACAAATGATGCTCAAATAAGATGCGGCTAGACATTAAAGTTCTAGACCACATTTGTTTCCAAGTTTTACTGTGTTCACAGCATTTTTTCCCTTGTTCACATAATGAATCCTTATTTGTTTAATGATAGTGATTAGGTGCCTTAAATTACCAGAAATCAAATCCATTTCCCTCAGCACTGAGTATACATTTGAGAACCTTCAGTTGCGTATTCTCCAGGCCCATTTTTATAGTGGCACTAAGTGTGTATAAGCAAACATCTGTTGCAGTAATTTCAATGTTTTCTCCTTATGTTCTGCGTGTATACTAAAGTCAGAAAGCATTATTTAAAATATTAGTTATGTCACAGATTAGAGTTTTTAATTTCTCAATAGCAGCATATCAAGACCACCATGTAAATGTAGCAGGGCATCTTTCTCACTCAAACAGGCACATCTTCCATTTGACTGTGTTTTACATTTAGTATTCAGGATCATGTTTCAAAGTACTTAGAATCCACATCTACAAGAGGTCAAACCTCTCCTTGCTTTAGGTGATTTTAAAGAAAATAACTACTTTTCTCAAACTATCCAGAGATCCAGATGCAATTTTGACATTTGCTACCATGAAATAATAGAGTTGATTAAAATTAAAATTATCATAGAAATTGAAAATTAAAATGACAAAAAAGAGGCCCTGGAGTTCAAATCAATGTATATAAAATAAAGTCAAAGATGATGAAAAATACTCCGCTGAAATTAATTTTTGAAATAAAATATTAATAAGCATAAGGGAAGCATGTATAGTCTATGTAGAATAAGGTGACACTTACTATACTATTTCGGGTACAGCGACACTTGGAGTATATAAAACTAGATGAAGCAGGAATTAAAATATTCAAAGTAGAGAAGGTCAGGATGCAGATATTATCCAAATTTTTCATTAATTTTGCTGCTTACAAAATTCAAATGGAATTGCAGAATAAAGCCAATTTTTTTACACATGCTATTTGACCTAAGCCTCCCCAAAATAATATTATTTAACCTCTGTCACTAAATTATAATAAAGAGCTTTGCACTTTAATTAATCAACGAATGGCTTTCATTTTTTTCCTCTGCCATGTAAATTTTTGCAGGCTTCTATTAAATGTCTTTGGAAAAAGATAACCTACACTGGAGAACAACAATTATAGTTTAATTAGGCAATTATAGGCCAATTAACAAATTAGTAATATACCTTCAAATCGTATGTGTGATTTTATATATATTCAGGCCATTGGCCACTCATTTATTTAGATAATTATTTTAAAGATTGTATTTGTTCTGTATTGCTGTGTAACAAATGACCGTAAGCTTAGCCAAGCAGCCTAAAACACTATAATTTATTATCACTTGGTTTCTGTAGGTGACAAGTCTCAGCAAGCATAGGCTGTGTTTCTAGAAGTTGAGGACTTGAGATGACTGCATCTCCTTTGTGTCTCAGGATACTCCTCCAAGTCCATTCAGGTTGTTAGACAAATTTAATTTCTTGTGGCTGTAGTCCTGAGGATCCTGTTTTCTTTCTAACTGTTAACTAGGAATAAATCTCCCTTTCTAAGACTGCCCATGGTTCTTTGCCAGACAGCCTTCAAATGTAGATCATATGGCTGTGCACTTCTGCTAAGCCAGCAGAAGTGTTTCCCTCTCTGTTCTACCTCTAGACCAGCTGATGAAAGTGCTCTGCTTTCAAGAGGCTGGACTAATTAGATCCACGTCATCCAGCATAAACTCCCCACTTTCGAACAATGGTGAGAGACCCTTACTCTGCAAAATTCCCTCACATCATTGCTTACATTAATATTTGAATATCTGAGATTAAATATATTTCCAGGTTCCTGGCTCTTCAGGGACATCTTAGGATCCTACCTGCAACAAAAATCTACAAGTGAAGTTTCCTTGTAGAGCAAAGCGATTTTTTTTCATTTTTAATATGCTTCTATTGGTGCATTATAGTCTTACATTATAATGTAAATTATGTTGACAATACATACATGCACACAGCACTTAGTTGCTTCCCACCCCACCTCCCATCTCCCCCCTTCCCAATACAGAGTATTGAGAATGACATTGGTATTTTCACATATGTACACATAGTCGATGGTAGTCATTTCAATAATGAACCTCAGTCTTTCCCCTCCCCTTTTCTTAGACCACCTGCTGGCTCCCCTGAGATTTCTCCTCCATTATCTGGAGTTCTAGTCAGCAATAAAGAAGAACAAAATGTTGTCATTTGTCGGAAAGTGGAAGGATCTAGAGAACATTATTTTAAGTGAAAGGTTATATGTTTTCCCTAATATGCAGATAGAGATTTTTATAACCTTTCATAGCATGGCCTTAAAAAATCATGAAAAAAAAGTATGAATTTGGATATAATCTATTCTGAGTTAATCTTCAATCTCTCCCCCTTGGAAAAGACTATTTATTTTCTTTATAAAAATAAAATTCCACATCCTTTATACATAGAATCTATCTATCTATCATCATCTATCTATTATCTATCATCTATCTATCTATCTATGGATCATCTATTATCTATCACTATCAATCTAACCTATCATCTATCTATCAACATCTTTCATCTCTTGCTTTCTCAAGGAAAGCTCCAGTTTACCTCTATTTTCCTAGTTATGTTACAAATAGTGTTACCTTCCATTGTAAATGTTTCACTATTTGGACAATAAATCACATGATCAATTTATATAGCTATTGTAAAGGCATAATAGGAAGATGTGTGTAAAATCTTAGAATGATTTGGCTAATAAAAGGCACTGAAAAGCAATTAACATAGACGCCTTTTTTTTAAACCACACTAGATTTGTATAAATGTCAGTGTACAACAATTTATGCATGTATACATCATTAACACATTTAATAATGGATAAAAGTAAAAACCTAAGATTTGAGTTATAGGAAATATAGTTAGGCATGTCAGAAAATGAGAAAACAAAAAATTCAGAGTCAAATTTATGAGCAAATATATTTTAAGAATACAGAATGTGAGCAATTAATTGTTTTATAGAGGGAGATGCTAGAAAGGGGTTGTCAGAAAAGACAAAAATAAAAATTATTAAAGGGCAAATATAATTTCTATTAGTAAAGAAGAAAAAGAAGGGTATCCCTGTTGAAGTGGTGGTAGAGGGGGGGACTTATATCAAAACTAGAGAATGAACAGCACCTAGGTTAGAAATTCCATGTGAGTAGAACACAGAATGGTGACAGGACTCAGTGACAGAAAGAGTCAATGAGGTGAAGTTCATTCCAAACTGTAAAGGATTTTGACAGCTGGGGAAGAACTATATATGCTTTTAATAGATGACTGACACAATCACTGTCTATCAAACAACTGGAAGGGTCAAGGATTGTAAAAAGAACCAAGGTCAGGAGAAACTTCCAGTTATTCAAACAAAACTAATGGCGTCATGAGTTAAAAGAGTAGTGGCAGGGAAAAAAGGAAAGGACAGAAATATAAACAATGAAAGAAGAGATATGTGTGTTATATGTGTATGCATTTATTTGTGTATAAATGCATATGTGAAATGAAAAAAATTATTTCTGTATATATACACATAAAATTAAAAAAATCTATGTGTATGTATCTGTGCATATTCATGTAAATGCACTTATACATATATATTTATATATACACATATATATACACATATTTTTCATTTCATGTATGCATAACATGTATGCATGTGAGCACATACTAAGTCTCAAAGCAATCTACATTAAATATGAAAAATAAAAATCAATAAGGAACAGATGATGGGGCCTATGGAATAAAAAATTAAAAATGCATCTAATTAGTGGAAATAGCAAAATTTAAGTTAGTATGATTAGAGAAAAAATGCAGTTAACCAGACTATAGCTGACTACATAAGTTACTATGGAAGAGAAGGGATAAAATGGGTCCAGGGAAGCAGAGCTAAACATTGTTTGAACTTTATTAAACTGAAGAGTTAGTTGTAACCAAAAGATGAGTAAGAACCTGACCAACTAAAGTTAAGTACTGTGCCCAGAACAAGCACATTTCTTATTTTACAGGCTAAGTAGGGCAATTATAAAAAAAAATGTAGTACACTGTAATTAAAGATGGAGTCCCATGTTTTAACTTTGAAAGAAGTTGTGTGGAGAAAGAAGAATGGGAAAGAGGTAGGCTGCACAGAGTCTTGAAAGAGAGATAGTAACTTCTTGAGTCTGCATGTTGAAGATACATAAAATAAGCAGGCATGGTGATGCATGTCTGTATTCCCAGTAGTTGTGAAATTGAGACAGGATCTCAGGCTTCAGAACAACCTCAACAACTTAGCAAGACTCTCAGCAACCTAGAGAAACCCTTTTTCAAAACAAAAATATTTACAAAAAAGACTGGGGTATAGCTTGAAGGTTGAATGCTTCTGGGTTCAATCCACACACACACACCACACACACACACACACACACACACACACACATACCATATATATATATATATATATATATATATATATATATATATATATAGTGTTTTGTATAAATATCTGATATATTATATATCATGTACCCAGATGTGTTTAAATATACACATACATATATGTGCATGTGCATGTATATGTTTATATGCATATGTCTATGAAAACACATATATATGTGAACAGATATACATAATTATCCATACTTTCCCATCAATTCAATTAATAGTTGATATTTATGGTAAAGAAAGCAAAGGGCAGGGAAAGTCAAAGAATATATTTAAATGATAACTTCAGTTTGCCATTGCTTTAAAGCTCTTGCTTATTTTTTCCTACTCTAGCCCTTGATATTTGGGCTCACCCAGTATGTTATCTGAACAGAGAGTAAACACTGTGCATATTCTCAGCCTCTGGTAATTATTCTATCTCTCTTACTATTTTTCACCCCATTACTTCCAGTGATCCAGGGAGAATATATGTTTCACTGGCATCCTTAACCACCTTCTTTATACTTTCAGGAAGTGTAATGGTCTCCCTCTGCATCTGGTAACTGATACTATTAATTAAACCTGACAAATTAATGATAGGCTATATTAACCGCATTTGTCTAAGCATTTCAGAGATATAGCCTGCTTCTGGTGGTAATCGTTTAAGCTAAAAAATAAAATACAATCCTGGATTTCCTCATAAAGTCAAGTTTTCTCATCTCAAAATTATCTGAGATGGGAATTTTTTTTTTTTTGTAAATAGTTGGTCTAAAATCTATTGCATGTTTTTCTTCTCAAGATGGCAGAATTTCTAGAGACCAACAAGCTTGAAATCTCATTCTAATGGTTAAAAATCATCAATAGTTCCTCATTACTGACCACATAAGCATTGTTCTTCTTAAGCAAACAAGGCACCTCCTGATGTTCTATATTTTCTAAAACACACACACATACACACACACACACACAAACACAAACACACACACACACATACATATATCAATAGATATATTTCCTTCCATACTGACTATACTATAGCCAAGTTGAATTACTTGCTTATACAGAAATTTGCCTTGAGATATTATAGCCTTTTAAATGATTTTATCCAGACAAGCAATATTTGGCCGCATTTGCCTATTTCATCTTCGCTTTATATCAGGGATGTGCTGTAAAGCAGAATACATGTCTCCATTCCTATTTTTTGCCAATGGCGGAAAATAGGTGATTGGGTAGAATAGCTTGAACTATTCATCCTTTATCATCCATTTAACGAACTACTTGCTAAGAGCTATACCAAAACTTGTGCATCAAGGCCAGTCATCAGGGTATAAGCGGGAACAGTACCAACATGTGGATATCACAAGCTCTCTGGTCAGCTATCAGTTAGTTTAGAAAGTGAAAATGGAAAAACTAGAGGGATGGCACTGTCCCAGGCTGCGAGGAATATTGCCTCAAGGAGAAAGGAGGAGCCAATACATAATTGGATTATAAAGCACACATAGCTACTTAGGAAAAAGAAATGTATGAATTTGACATATCTTCTCATTGTATCCCAAGACCAAAGCTAGATCAGTATGTCTTAGGATCTAGTATCAAGTGCTTTGAGTGACCCCCATGGCCAAGCTAGGAAAAGCTCACTCATCAATACACAATGATATTATTTTACTTCTATAAGTATCTAAGATGCCAGAATTTCCTGGTGGTTGGGGTGAGGATAAAGAAAAGTTGTGTGATTAGAAATACTTTTGTTCAATGGTGCTCACAAATAACACGGTTCTAAAAAAGGTTGTTATGTGATGTATTTTATAGTTTATAATGATAACTTAAGGCATATTTTTAAATATTTGTGTAGGTATATATGCATTCACTGAGAAAAAAGAAAATTTCTACTTTCATAAACTAGAGAAATGATATATTGGAATTGCAATGATTATTAAATAGAGGATAGACAGGCATGGTGGCAGATACCTGTAATCGCAATTCTTAGGAGGCTGAGACAAGAGGATTACAGATTCAATACCAATCTCAACAATTTAGGGAGACCCTCAGCAACTTAGTGAGCCTGCTTGCCTGCCTGCCTGCCTGCCTTCCTTTCCTTTCCCTTTCTTTCTTTCTTTCTTTCTTTCTTTCTTTCTTTCTTTCTTTCTTTCTTTCTTTCTTTCTTTCTTTCTTGTGGTACTGGAGATTAAACCTAGGAGTGTTCTACTTCTGAGATACACCTCCAGGCCTAATTAACTTTTTACTTTAAAACAGGATCTAGCTAAGTTACCATACACTAGCCTCAAACCTGTGATCCTCTTATCTCAGACTCCCAAGTATAGAGATTAGAAGTGTGTACCACTAACCCAAGATCAGTAGGGCACTTTAAACATGCTGATAGTTTCCAACTAAAGTGATTACAAACAACTCTTTGTTTCTCTATCCAAGGGTTTTTTCCTATATCCATGAAGCTTGTTAAATGGCAATAGCTATCTGATTTTTAAATATGAGGAATTAACACCCAGGATGCAACACTCTGCTCTTGGGGCATTGGAGTTGCTGTATGAATAGCCCATCCCCTAGTCCTCTGATCCTATAATTCTGAGCAGATGCCACACCACTTTGAAGGCGGTCTTTGCTGTGTTTGAGTTTTGTTGATCACAGAAGTAATGGTCATACCTTTTCCCACCTTTATTCCTTGCTTTCTGATCATGAGTCCTTCCTCACTTGAATTTCTGGGATCACCCTGAACCCCTGGTTGAAGTTTCTGCATTCAAGGCCTTAACTCAATGTCTGCTTTTGGGAAAATCCAAGTTAATATAGGACTGTTTTTCTCTCTTATTCTCCGATTTCCAGGATAATTTTATACCTATTCAAATATTTAATTTAATATTTTATCATTGATTGCCATGTTTGTCTTCTATTATAAAAAAGAAGAAAAAATAAAAGAAAACATCCTACTAATGTTAGAGGTGATCTCAGGGTAGACCAGGGTTATGAGTACAGATTCAACAGTATTTTCTATGTGCTCATATATAAGCACAAGATTTTATTCAACATTTTCATTTTCTGCCAGAAAATAGTTGTTAAATCAATGAATAAATAAATGAATAAATAAATAAATGGATGAAATGAAGTATGGATATATAAAATCTATGCATTGTGCTAAGCATTACAGAATATTTCCATAACTAATACGGCAATTACTCAGAAGACAAATGCAGATGGTGATTTCCAAATCCTTTAATGATTTCAGTCCTGGCTCATCAGAGACTAGAAGAATCTGAGCTCTTCTCTTTCTCGGAACCTAAAGTAGGCGATTCCAACCCATTGTCAGCAGATTTGGCCACCCCAGCTAGGTGCAAGCCAGTAAACGGCATATTTTATCTCAGGTGCATCTGGGGAAGTCTGAGAAAATTAGTTAGACATGATTCATTTAGGGGATGTTTCTTCTACTCTAAGAACTAACCTCTATTTGTAGGCACATCTTTTCATCAGAAATAGCTATGTAACAAGTTAGAACTGACAGTGTACCGAATATTTTGTTTCCATGTGTCAGGTAGCTTGATGCATTTTATGCCTGAATAAATGCAAATGAAATTTTAATGGGAGGAGATGGTATAGCAAATGATTCTTCACAGAGCTGGGAATAAGGGATATGTCTCCCATGGAGAAACTCATGGTGACAATGTGTCTGATTCATATTTTAATTGCCAGAATAAAATTAAATAGCCATAAGTTCAGGCATGCGAATGAACAAGTAAACAGAATTGGCTTTTTCTTTGCCTGTTGCATTGTCTAATGTTAGTTGAGAGAAACAGAGTGTTGTGGATCCAAATAATACCCCAAGGTGTTATCAGCAATATAACTTGCAGATTAAAATTGAATGGTCGTTTACAAGATCGTATTGAAATGGCACTAATATATCAGTAATATGTTTCCCCCCAAAAGACATAAATTGAAATAGTTTCCTGAAATTTTCCAATGAAATTATGTAAATATGGGCATATTATAAAATAAATTTGACTTTTTTGTGGTATTTGGGGTTAAATCCAGGGCATTCTACCACTCAGTTATATACCCAGCTATTATATTATATTATATTTTTTTAAATAGGGTTTCACTAAATTACCACATACTGGTCTCCAACCTGCAATCATCCTGTCTCAGCCTTTTGGAATTTACAGGTGTGCATCACTTTCATGGCTAAATCTGACTTTGAATTCATGTTTTAACAATTAACTAGAACAAGTGTTAATTTCCTTTCTACCTAGATAATTCATACTAATCATTTTCCCTTTAGAAAGATATTATCTAAAAAATTTAATTTATTAAAGATGTAACTCTTATTTTGTTAATTATTAGTGTAAATATTGCTACCTGATAATTTTTTAAATTTTACATAGAAATTTTGCTTTTCATTAATATAGTTTAACTTAAGAAAAGCATACATTTAGCATTTAAGTTAGTCTGTGTGGTCTAGTTGTGGGGAAAATGCACAATATTGAATTGTGAAAATAAGTCATAATTTACCTTGGCAAAACTTCTAGTTACTAGAGAATTTTTATGTTATTGTTTTAGGTTTTCTGTTTAGGAGGGCCAAGATAGGTTATCCTTTGATTGTATCATTCACTCACCCAATAATGTACATTCTATAAGTATCAAATGAATGTGTACTCTGAAGGACTCCCATAATCCAATTATTGATTTTCCTTGAGAAATGCTTTCTGGAACTACACAAATTTAGAAGATTGACAAAGAAGTAAAACAAAACAAAACAAAACAAAAAAGTAGCTTCCTATCTCTACTCCTGTTCACCCACCTTGAAGCTTGGATCTAAGAAGTGCAAAAATAACAAGAAGCTTTCTTAGAGAGCAGAGTATGACAGAATTAATACTAGGATAGATGAGAAAAACAAAATGTAACAAATGTTAGTAATGCAATTTTTTGAAAATTTCAATCCTAAACTGTTACTGTAAAATTTTAAATATAGCTTTTCAGTGAATCCCCAGTGATCAAATAATGCAGCTTTTGTATCAGTCATAAGAAAGGTAAAAGAAGATATGGTAGAGACTAGAACTATTATTATTTTTAGTGGAGTCATATCTATATAACTTCTGTTTTGTGATAATTTGATTTAATTTTAGTGCTATCATTACCATGGTGATTGGAAGGATTTGAGAGACATATGCCCAAAGTTTTTAAGAAAAATAAATTTCGTTAATGTAGAATATGCATGACCTGGCAATTGATTGGATCATAGGATCAAGGGAGGCTTCCATGGTAATTTCTGAGCTTTGGAAGTGATTAATGGTATTTGTGTGCTTTAGACGATTCAATTTGGATACATTATTCAATCACTCAATATTAATCAAATAAGTATGTGAGAGGACAAATATTATGGCCTTATCTCTAAGGTATTTATATTATATGTTATAATATAAAGAAGAAGGTACAAGAGAACAAAAACAGGGTAACAAATGTGCATAAAATTCAGATAGTGCTTAGTATTATAAAAATAAATAAATAAATAAATAGGCCTAATGGTATAGTTTTCCAAATGACTGATGTTTGAAAGGCTGAGAAATGGGGCCAGAGTATATCCGTAGAGTATCCAGATACACCAATGATCTTTAGATATGATGGCATGAAACTATACATTGAGGTTAAAGTTAGGCCATACAAGTAGATGATGAAGCCAGGGAGTTTGAGATGTCTTGAGGGAAAGAAAAAGGACCAGGGCAGAAAGCCACTAGATGGTGGAAAGGGAGAGATTTCAGAAAATCAAGAAACAGTATACCAAAGTCAACAAGAAATTTTTTTAAAATGTGCTTTTATCTTGCCATTAGCTCATTAAGCAAATCTATTCTTTTTTTTTTTTTTTTTTTAAGTGAGCCATGAAAACCATTCAGTATGGACAAGAATAATCTTGTCAGGAAGACTGATTTACACTCCCCTTACTACTAAATGGAGAAATTAATTGGAGCTTCTTCTTCATTGAACAATCATTCAGAGCCAAACCAGGGAAACAAAACAAAACAATAAAAAAAATCATGAAAAAATATAATATACATACAGCTATTTAAATTCATCATTACATGCTGTTTTTATTACTGTGGCTTTGTAGTAGAGTTTAAAGTCAGGTATTGTGATGCCTCCTGCATGATTTTTATTGCTAAGAACTACTTTGGCTATCCTGGGCTTTTTGTTTTTCCAGATGAATTTAAGGACTAATTTTTCTATGTCTGTGAGGAGCGTCCTTGGCAATTTCATGGGCATTGCATTGAATTTGTAGATCAATTTTGGGAGGATGGCCATTTTGATGATATTTATTCTGCCTATCCAAGAGCATGGTAGGTCTTTCCATCTCCTAAGGTCTTCATCGATTTCTTTCTTCTGCTTTCCATAATTTTCCTTATAGAGGTCTTTAATCTCCTTGGTTAGGTTTATCCCCAAGTATTTTATTTTTCAGGGTGCTATTGTGAGTGGAATTGCTTTCTGGATTTCTTTTTTGGTTGATTTGTGGTTGGCATATAAAAAGGATTCTGATTTTTTAAGATTGATTTTGTATCCAGACACCTCACTGAATTTGTTGATCAGTTCTATAAGTTTTTTCATTGAGTTTGTTGTGTCTTCTAAGTATAGTATCATGTCATCTGCAAAAAGGGATAGTTTTAGTTCTTCTTTCCCTAATTTTACCCCTTTGATTTCCTTCTCTTGTCTTATTGCTCTGGCTAGAGTCTCGAGTACTATATTAATCAGAAGAGGTGATAATGGACATCCTTGTCTTGTTCCTGTCTTTAGTGGGAACTCTGGCAGTTTTTCTCCATTTAATATGATGCTGGCTGTAGGCCTATTGTATATTGCCTCTATGATTTTGAGGTATGGTATTGGCACAAAAACAGACACATAGACCAATGGAGCAGAATAGAAGACTCAGAAACAGACCCACAGACCTACAGTCAACTGATCTTTGACAAAGGAGCCAAAAGTATACACTGGAAAAAAGATAGCCTCTTTAACAAATGGTGTTGGCAAAACTGGTTAACCATATGGAGGAAAATGGAAATAAACCCCACTTTCTCACCCTGCACAAGAGTCAACTCAAGGTGGATCAAGGACCTGGAAGTCAGACCGGAGACCTTGCAGCTACTTGAAGAGGGCATAGGACCAACACTTGAACACATAGGCACATCATTGGCAATTAGAGAGATGCATATCAAAACTACCCTGAGATTTCACCTAACTCCAGTCAGAATGGCAATCATAAAAAACACGAACAACAACACCTGCTGGCGAAGGTGTGGAGAAGTGGGAACCCTAATACATTGTTGGTGGGATTGCAAACTTGTGCAACCACTGTGGAAAACAGTATGGAGGATCCTCAGACGAATGGGAGTGAACCTACCATATGACCCAGCAATACCACTACTGGGTATATACCCAGAAGAATGGAAACCAAACTATCAGACCAATGCATGTGTATCTATGTTTATAGCAGCTCAATTCACAATAGCCAAATTATGGAAGCAGCCAAGATGTCCATTCACAGATGAATGGATTACAAAACTATGGGATATGTACACAATGGAATTTTACTCAGCCATAAAGAAGAACAAAATCATGTTATTTGCAGGGAAATGGATGCAACTGGAAAACATTATGTTAAGTAAAATTAGTCAGTCACAAAGAGTAAAGAAGCATATGTTCTCTCTAATATGTGGATGCTAGGGAGAGGATGGGGCATAGGAGGATCTCCAGATGAAAAGGAGAGACCCTCAATAAGCAAAGAAGTTGATTTAATTGTAGTGGATGCATGGGGCAGAGGGACACCCTAAGGCACATGATGTACTTACACAATCATATCAAGGTCACTCACTCAACTGAACCTGAGGGGGAGGGAATGGGTGGGAATTGGGGAAGGGGTCAAATGAGAATTGTGTGCAAATATGTTGTTAACAACTTGTACTTAACAAAGATGTATGCTATATTGCACGAATTCCTACAATAAAAAATAAATTAAAAAAATAAAAAATTCATAATTACAAACTGGAGAACTGAGAAAGCAATTCAAAACTGCTACTGTGTCCACTGCACAATAGCATCCAGTACAGTAAGCAAAAGACACCATACTACAAGAAAATTAGTTTTTGGTCATTTGGTCAAGAGGACTTTACAGACAATGAGATTGTAAATAAAATATTTTCTCTAAAATCATTTTTTTCTCTCACAAATGTTGTTTTTAATTTTTCTCACACCAATGGTTCATATAAATATATATGTATATATAGAGACCATATATACATATAGTTATATATGTATATATCATATATATATATATACACACACACACAAATAGAGAAAGCATGTGTTTGTTCACATGTGTGTGTGCGCATGTGTGAAATAGAGTTGTTTTGTTTTATTTTTTTGCTTTTTTAAAATAAACATTAAAAAAGGACTTCACTTACAGGGTTTTTTTTTTGTTTGTTTGTTTGTTTTTACAAACATACTTTGTATTATTACCAACCAGGGGGGAAAACCACATTGTATACTTTCAAATTCAGCACATGTTGCTAGTATAGGATGAATAAAATAATATTCAAGTAGTTAAGACTTTAAAACATTTGTCTTTTTTTTTCCAGCGGAAGAAGCATGTGCAAAAGCAAACTCACTTGAAATGTGGCATTGATTTTAAAATAAACATGTTTTGAAATTTATCCAACATTCAGGATATTTGAACAAATGATTAGTAGACAGCTTGATGAGTGTCACAACATGAACAAAGCTGTGCCCACCACTCAGATCTAGACATAGGGCATGACCCTTCTCAGAGAGGCCTCATCCTGCTTCCCCCAGTCATTGGGCTAAACTTCATCTCATGCTTATGCTTCTAAAATCTTGTCTACATTTTCCTTAAGTAAAAATTACAAAGCATTATTCCTTTATATCTACTTTCTTTTTCTCTTTACTATGTTTGAGAACTTTCACATGCTGCAGTGAAGAACCCTTTAACCATCACTGACCATTTCTCCCTCCCACTATTCTCTGAAAGCTAGTATTTTTTCCTCTGCTTCTATGACTTTGATTATTTTATTTATTCTTCATCAGTACTGGGGATTGAACCCAGGGCCTCACATGTACTAGACAAGCACTCTACCACTGAGCTATAACTCCACCCACTATTTTGGCTTTGTTACATGCCACATATAGGTAAAATCATACAACATTTGTGTTTCTCTGTCTGGCATATTTCAATGAATAAAATGCTCCCCCAAGGTTCATCCATGTCTTTGAAAATGGTAGGACTTCCATTTCATAGGAATACATAATATTTCATTATATATAATGAAATATATTATATACATATATAAAACCAGACTAGAATAGTTATGCATATCATTTTATATAATTACTAGATTGAGAAGAGCTTTTTATATTTTAATTCTCTTTAATTCTGTCTCTCTGTGTGTCTCTCACACACATGTACACATGCATATATACACAGAGAAACATAGCTCTAATCAGTAATTTTGATTCAGTTGTTAATTTGTGATGTAACTTTGGGAAAATTGTTGTAAATTGTGATGTAACCTTGGGAAAATATTAGAAAGCAATTTATTGCATGGAATGTTTTACACAACTAATAGAAAAGATGGAATTAGCAAATAAAATGTGAAACAATTCAGAATTTAGCAAAGCTGGAAATACTAATACTGCTAAGACTGGAGGGGAAAAAGGAAGACATGTGTTACTACATTTAAGAATGGATTTTGTTCATGGAAGTCACAAGTGAACTAGCAGAATTCATAAAAGCTGTATCTGTAGTTACTATCATCTTAGAAAAACAATTTAAAAATAAATTATTGATGTCATATAACCTAAACTAGCCTATTATTTGATCTCTCCTCTTCGGATCATGAACTCTTCCAAACTTGACTGCCAGGGACTGTTGAATTTCAAACTTTGTGCCTCACTCATGACATCAATTTATTTGCTTCTGGCTATGTTGAGTGTTTTTCACTGAGTAGCAGTTTTTCCTGGTCTGAAGGACAGGTTCAGTTTTGAAGCCATATGTTCTGTTGCATATTAAAAAATAAATGGGTATGCAAGTTTGCCCTTGGATTACAAAACAGGAAACTCAGATTCTGAGGAAAGAGAATTTACTACAGCATTTAGAAACAATTGTGTGAAAATAAAAGCTAGACCCAAGTCTGAACTGTGCCTTCTCCATTCGGTTGACCTGCCTCATGGGTAATATGAAGAAACTTTTGGCACCAAGTTGTTCATCTAGAAAATATGGGAGGATTTATGTTTATTATGTGTTGCCCCTGTGGCAGGCGCTATGCTCTTTGCTTATTTATTTGTAAATGAGATTATACAAGATCATGCATTTTAAGATAAGAATATGATATAGATTGCCATTAACAAAAATATTAAAAAGACCTCACATTCGGCTATATCCATGTTTATAATTCTTGACCTGTCTTCTGACCCTTGAAGGTCATTTATGTGAATGAGGAATTTCTGGTTTGGCATCTTTCAAGATTCTAGATTGCTGTACAGACGTTCCTCAGGGTCGTGTCTTGATAAAACACCGTAAGTTGAAAACATTGTAAGTTGAAAATGTGTTTAATACAGCTAACATATAAGGCATCATAACTTAACAACATAATACACTGGAGAAACAGTTCTTTATCCTGGTGATCACTTGGTTAACTGGGAACTACAGCTTACTGCCCCTGCTCAACATCACCAGGAAACACTGTGTCCAGAAAAGATTAAAATGCAAAATTCAAAGTACAGCTTCTTCTTGATATTAATCACTTTCGCATCACTATAAAGTCAAAATATCATAAGTCAAACTATAAGTCAAGGGCAGTTTCTATTCCAATATATCAAATAGATATTAAAGTTTCTGGTCATTGTTCAGAACTATCTCAGGGAAAGAGACAAACTGTAAGTGGTATTTAGAGTCTTTATCAAGATTTAATGCAGCTGGGCGTGGTGGCGCACGCTTGTAATCTCAGCATTCGGGAGGCTGAGACCAGTGGATCCGGGTTCATGGCCAGCTTCAGCTACCTAGTGAGGCACTCCACAACTTAGTGAGACCCGGTTTCAAAATAAAGAATAAAAAATAGGGCTGGGGGTGTAGCTCGGAGGTAGAATGCTCCTGAGTTCAATTTCTAGTACTGCAAAAAAAAAAAAAAAAAAGATTTAATGCTTTGTAAGTAAAGTAGTGGTAGGAGAAAATGTAAAACTATGTATAACAAATTATCCAGTTACTTATTGAGTTAAATAGAATATTCTTTTTTTTTTTTTTTTTTTTTTAGTACTGGGGATTGAACTCAGGGGCATTCTACCTCCAAGCTATACCCCCAGCCCTAGCTTTTATTCTTTATTTTGAAACAGGGTCTCCCTAAGTTGCGGAGTGCCTCACTAGGTAGCTGAGGCTGGCCGCGAACCCGGATCCTCCGGTCTCAGCCTCCCAAATGCTGGGATTACAAGCGTGCGCCACCACGCCCAGCTAACAGAGAATATTCTAATGTGTCACACAAATTTTGTGACACAGAAATTCAGTAAAGGATATGCTACAAAAAAAAAAGAATAAAAATATCCAAATAATTCCAATCTGTTGGCCATACTAAGTGTTAGTAAAATTGACTGTCCCTATGTCCATAGGATTAGTATAGATTTATAGCTCCAGTTGCTTTCTTCTGCTTTTGAAAATGATTTGTTAAAGGTATGTTTGGTTTCAGTTCTAAAAACTGTCTATAGCCCCAAATCTTGTGTGTGTGTGTGTGTGTGTGTGTGTGTGTGTTTTCCTGTAGATTAAACCCAAAGGTTTTCTATCTCTGAGGTCCACCCCCAAGCCCTATTTTATTCATTTATTTATTTTTATTTTGAAACGGGATCTCACTAAGTTGCAGAAGGCCTCATTAAGTTGTTGAGGCTGACTGCAAACTTTCAATCCTCCTGTCTCAGTCTTCCAACTACTAGGATTACAAGCATGCACCATCACGCCTAGCAAGCCCCAAATTTAAATGTGCCAAGAAGATGGATTAGATCACCATGAAAATAAGATACTCCTCCCCTCTCTATTTTTTTAAATAGTATTTTTCAATATAAGGTTTCAATATAAGGTTTTCAATATAAGGACCTCAAGAAAAGTCCCCTTTCTTCCATTATCATGTAGAGAAAAACTTTAGGAATATTGACAGTATTTCCAGGAAAACAAAACTGTATTTATATTTATTTGATAGAAGTTCTATTTCCCTATGGCTAATGCTATCATATTTAATTTTTAAATACCTGAGAATTGAGGAAACCGCCCCTCCTCCAATAAGCAAGTAAGTTAATAAGTGAAGAAGTCCTAGTTCTACGTCAGGAGTATCTTTAAGTGAAAGTGTTTTCTCTCTTCCAAAGCTAATACATATCCTTTTGGTGGTGGTAATAAAATCTATAATACTTGAATATATATATATATAGTCTTCATCCTCTGCTTCTGTTGTCAATCTATAAAAATAGGCTCTTTCATTTGTGAGAATAAAGCACCCCAGTATTTAGTAAGAACTATTTAATATTTTCTTAGTTTTTTCACTTTTGTATATATTTTTTATTTTTAATTTATCTGAAATGCAGCATTTATATGGCCAGGTAAAGGATAGTTTTCTCTCCTTGATATTTAAAAACAATACAACCCAAATGCATTTTTATTGTTGGCCCTACTACACTAATGGAAAACTATGATTGAAAATAACATAGTGTATCAAAAAAAAGTATTGATACCAGATGAGCCTCACAAATCTCAACATTATCATTCTTTGAGCAAAGACCTTGGATAATTACTCTTTGTTTTGTTTTTGTGATAAATGGGATTGAATCCTAGGGCACTCTATCTCTGAGCTATACCCCTAAACCTTGTTTTTTTATTTTTTAAATTTTGAAACAGGGTTTCACAAAGATTTCTATGGAGGGCAGGGCCTTGCTAAGTTGCTGAAGCTGGCAGTGAACCTGAGATCATCCTGTCTCATCCTCCCAAGTACTGGGATTACAAGTGTACATCACCATGTCTGGCTAGAATATTACTTTTTATAACATCATAAAAGTGTCCTCATAATTTTTTTGCACTTATTTAGACTTGGCTTGATTGTCTTTTCTTCTGGTTTTATGTGGAGTATCTTCTTACATAAGAATGTTTCTTATTACACCTGCAAAATTCATTTAAATCAGTCAGTTTCATAGGACCTGTGAACTTCTAGGATGTAGCAGTAATACTTACCAAATGAATATCCAAATACTTGATTGTCAGGAACCAATTGGATTTCTTTCTTGCTTTTAATGCAAAATAATCACATCAGTTTTGAAGAACTCATGAGCAAAGCCATCTCGAATATATGAACTAATAACCCCTTTTTACATGTTTGTACCAATTAATAAAATGAGAAAATTCCCTCCTTTCATGATATATCATACCATAAAATTCCCACAACCCTTCCATAGTACATTCCCATTTATATCTAAATTCATAATAATTACAAATGGCCAATAAATGTATGAGGAAATGTTCCACATCATTGGCAATCAGGGAGATGAAAATCAAAACTACCTTAAGATTTCACCTAACTCCAGTCAGAATGGCAATCATAAAAAACATGAACAACAACCCTAATACATTGTTGGTGGGATTGCAAACTTGTGCAACCACTGTGGAAAACAGTATGGAGGATCCTCAGAAGAATGGGAGTGAACCTACCATATGACCCAGCAATACCACTACTGGGTATATACCCAACAGAATGGAAACCAAATTATCAGACTGATGCATGTGTATATATGTTTATAGCAGCTCAATTCACAATAGCCAAACTATGGAAGCAGCCAAGATGTCCAACCACAGGTGAATGGATTACAAAACTATGGGATATGTACACAATGGAAGTTTACTCAGCCATAAAGAAGAATAAAATCATGTTCTTTGCAGGGAAATGGATGCAACTGGAAAACATTATGCTAAGTGAGATTAGTCAGTCACAAAGAGTTAAGAAGCATATCTTCTCCCTAATATGTGGATGCTAGGGAGAAGAAGGGGCATAGGAGGGTCTCCAGATGAAAAGGAGTGATCCTCGATAAGCAACGAAGTTGATTTAAGTGTAGTGGACGCAGGGGGCAGAGGGACACCCTAAAGCACATGATGTTTGTACACAATCATATCAAGGTCACTCACCAAAGTGAACCTGAGGGGGAGGGAGGGGGAGGGAATGGGGTGGGACTTGGGGAAGGGATCAAATGAGAATTGTGTGCAAGTATGTTGTTAACAACTTGTACTTAACAAAGATGTATGCTATATTGCACGAATTACTACAATAAAAAATTTAAAAAAAAAGAAACCTAAGATTGTATACCGCTAGATTTAGTTTGTAAAAATCAGTCTTCATAATTTATATTCCCAAAGTCACAAAAATCTAAGCCAAATGAACTTCACAAATAACGAAAACAAATCTGTACTGAATACATTTTTAAATAGCAATTATACTTTCTATTATTTATATTTTGTAAATCGAGTATACATTTCGTGTTACTCAATTAGCTGGGTGCAAACAGAGCATATCCAAAGGAAGTATATCAGGGTGTGAGGAGATTTTTAAGCAAACCCCACAAGAGATCATTGAAAGTGAATTTTCCCTATTTATCTTCTTGATAAAAAAAAAAAAAAGTTTAGTCAGAGATGATATTTCTCATAGAACATTACATAGGTCTTATGGGAAAAAAATAACACACTGCTTGGCTCCAAAGCAGGTTAAAGGCGTTATGCATGCAAGAGGAGATGGGAGTCCAGTGGAAAGCCAATGCAACAAGCAGAATTTGAAGCGATGTTTAGGAGGACAAGGCTGCTTTTACTTACATAGGGTGGAAGGAGACTTTCAACACTGAGACTCTGGAATCTGCTGATCCATCTTTGCTTTGGGGCTTTGTTTTGCTTTGTTTTCCTCTAAGCACCAATCCTAGAGCAGAAACATGCCCCCACTAAACTTAGATGAAACAATTTTCATGTTTTGTAGGCTCTTCTCTTTTCCCAAGAATTTCACTTTTCCTCTTGCCTTTTTTCCTCATTTGCTGTTAACACACTCAGACCTTCTAGCACATTCCTTATCCTCTCTGTTAGTAACATTAAAACTTGTGAAAGAGCACTGTTTCCTTCTATGAAGCCTGGATTCAACATTTCCTTACATAAACAATTTCCCTCCTCACAGAGAAGTTCACAAGACCTGGCAGGTGGAGTCATTTGATCTAAGTCTCAGCTCTGAGTCCCCATCACAATGGCTCTCCACTGGCTTACCACAGGGGATCAACTCAGGCCACCTGCAGGCTGCATGGATATAATCCACCATTTCTGTAGAGCCTGGAATACATGGTGTGATGTACCTAACATATATGGACTAAGTAGGATGACTGCATATTTCCAAAGCCAAGAGTGAGAGAGGAGAGAGAGAATGAAGAGGAAAGAGAAAGAGGACCATGAGAATAGTATGCTGCCTAGCAATGAACACCATACAAAGCCAATTTTTTTGCTGCAATATATTGATTAAGGCAGTAATAACAAGAAGGATAAATAAATCTTTTGGCCAAGTATTAGAAAGGTATATGCAAGTAAAATATAACTGTGAACATCTTAGAAATGCATATTCACTAAATTATCTAAAAACTGTTTGCTTGTCTGAGCATGGTGGCACATGCCTATCATCCCAGTACTTGAAAGGCTGAGACAGGAGGATCATAGGATCAAGACTAGCAATTTAGTGAAACTCACAGAAACCTAGTAAGATGTTGTTTCAAAATACAAACTAAAAGGGCTGTGGGTGAAGCTCAAAGGTCGAATGCTCCTGGATTCAAACTCAGCAAAAAAAAAAAAAAAAAAAAAAAGAGTTTATTCATAGTCTAGAGTAGAATTTCTCCTGATCTCTTAAATTATGCAATTATTTGGTTTTCCATTTGTTGGTATGGACTTTGGAGAATGAACAGACCAAAAGTCTTTCATAGATCAAATCAGCAAATCAGGTCTCATTAAGTATTATTGTTAGGTCTTTGAAAGTCACCTAACCAATTCTCAATAACCTTGGAATTAACCATCACAATATCACATTGAATTTTTTTTCAATATCAGCTCCCAAGATAACTGGATTTGTATCAAGTGTCCAAGAAAAACAATGGATGCCATGGATTTCTCTCTAACATAATTGTGATTTCATGGCAGTAAATATTCAATGTTTAACCACAACAGTAGTCAAATTTCTGTCATCTCCTACTGTAGCACATTCATGGAGTGTGTTGTCACTTAGCATAGAAACAGCATAGGATGGTGATATTTTCACAAAAATATCATTATTATTATTGTTATTATTATTATTATTATTATTCCCTTCCTCCTTATTTTAACATAAATCATGAAAAGACTTTTGTTCTCCTATAGTGCCTTTTGTTCTAACTGTAGGTGCTTTTAAAATAATGTACAATAATAATAAAATAATGTACAATAATTGGATGAATTGGTTTGATCTTTTTTAATGTTGAGTAGTATTCTCTAACATGGATTTCCAACAGATAATTTCACTACTCACCTATGGAATAATTTTTGACTTTCATGAATAAAACCACTAGAACTATCCAGGTACAAGTTTTGCTGTAAACATAAGTTTACCTTTTATTGGGATAAATGTCCAAGAGTATAATTGCTGGGTCATATGGTAATTTTATTTTTCACTATTCAAGAAACTATGTTCCAGAAGGATTGTGACATTTTAAATTCCAAAAAGCTGCGCGTGGTGGTTCATGCTTGTAATCCCAGCATTTGGGAGGCCAGCCTCAGCTACCTAGTGAGGCACTCCGCAACTTAGTGAGACCCTGTTTCAAAATAAAGAATAAAAAATAGGGCTGGGGGTATAGCTCAGAGGTAGAATGCTCCTGAGTCCAATCCCTAGTACTCAAAAAAAAAAAAATTCCAATAAGCAGAATGTAAATTATTGAACTTTTCTGAACCTTCACCAGCATAGTCTGCTAGACCTAACCCTATATATGTGTGTGTGTGTGTGTGTGTGTTTGCGTGTATAATTGAGCCATTTAAAAAGATGTTTAGTGATATTTTATATGGTTTTATTCTGCTTTTTATAATGTCTAATGGAATTGAACTTTTCCATGTGATTTTTCTTCTTTGGTGTAATGCTATTCATTCCTTTTGGCCATTTTCTAATTGGAAAATTTATGCTGAGTTTTGTATAATAGAGAACATCTCCTATGCTCAGAGGAAAAGAAAAAAAGTTAATTCTAAAAATTTACCTATTTTATTTTTCTATTTATGTAATAATCTTCCAATGAAAAAATTATAGAGATGGAGAGTAAGAGTAGTTGTCAGGTTTTAAAAGGAGATGGGTCAGGAAGAAAGTGGGTGAGGCTTTAGAAGAACAGCGTGAGGATCTTTGCTACGATAGAAATGAATAATGTTTTTTAGTAGGAATTTAGATTAGTACAGCCACTATTGAAAGAAATATGGAGGCTACTCAAAGATCTAAAAATAGAACTGCTATATGATCCATCTATACTACGTATGGACATATATCTCAGGGAATCAAATCAGTATGTAATACAGACACCTGCATATCTATATTTATGGCTGCACAATTCATAGTAGTCAAGTTATGGCATCAGCACAGAAGCTCATCAAGGGAAAAAATAGAGAAAATACGGTGTTTGCACAATGGAGTATTATGTAGCCATAAAGAAGAATGAGATCATGCCATTTGAAGGAAAATGGATGGAACCAGAGATCATAACGTCAAGTGAAATAAACCAGACTCAGAAAGATAAGTATCGCATGTTTTCTCTCATATGTGGAATCTAGGGGTAAAAAGATGATATGAAAGGAGTAGGAGGACTATTAAGGAAAGAAGAGGGTACGAGGCGAATGGGGGAGGAAAATATAATAGGGAGGGTGAGTATGATGAAAGCATATTTTATGCATATATGCAAATTTCACAGTGAAATCCATTATTATTATTTTATTTATTTATTTTTTTTTTTGCGGTACTGGGGCTTGAACTCAGGGGCATTCTACCTCCAAGCTACACCCCCAGCCCTATTTTTTATTCTTTATTTTGAAACCAGGTCTCACTAAGTTTCGAAGGGCCTCACTAAGTGGCTAAGGCTGGCCTCGAACCCAGATCCTCCTGTCTCAGCCTACCAAGTGCTGGTATTACAAGTGTGCGCCACCACGCTCGGCTGAAATCCATTATTTTCTACAATTAATATGCACTAATAATTGCAATAAAATAATAAAAAACAAATGATCAGTGTTTTGACTATATAAATAGCATTACATTGATTGTAGTATTGTATTTATGGTGTTGCCATTGCCCAAGAAATTTTCATGTTAGAGGAGACTGTATAAAATCTATGTGGGATATTTCTATATTATTTCTTAAATTGCATTCCAATCTACAATTATTTCAAAGTTAAAAGCTTAATTGAATGCTGTATTCTCTACCACTTTATTTACTTATCTTTTTATATCAATACTAAGGCATCCAATTGAAAGCAACTTGAAGACAGGAAACATTATTTGGAGTCCTTCCTATTTTTTTCCCTTGAAAATAGCAAGTCTTAACAACCCAAATATCATCATTTGCCATTATAGCATGCATATACTTAATCTTTTCCTTGGCCTTACACTGCTTTTTAATTAAAAATTAGCATGGCCTTTATGACTGCATATTAATTATCTCGTGTCTACTTCTTTACTGACATCTCACTCTTCATTTCCTTTCTTTGGGTGCTTTTATGAAAACTGAACAGTTCTATTTTTTTTGTTTTACTTTCATAGATATATTTTATTTTATTGGTGTATTGTAATCACACACCATGATGAAGTTTAGAGTGATGGAAACATACATGCACACAGCACTCGATGAGCCCTCCCCCAGATCACACCCCATCTGCTCCTCTCTTCCCCCCTTCCCTTTTATGACACTGATCGTCATTGATAAGCTTGTGTATCTGCAACATGTCTATTGATGTGTTCCCTCTTCAAGTCTTCCTTTCCCCTCCCATCTCCCCAGATCCCTGCGCCTCACTCCACTAAGATTTCTCCTCCTTTGTCTAGAGTCCCTCCTGCATCCCAATTTCTCCCTGGCTTCCACAAATGAGGAAAACACCTGACCTTTTACTTTTTGTGACTGACTAATCTCAGACCATAATTTTCTCCAGTTCCATCCATTTCCCTGCAAATGACATAATTTTGTACTTCTTAATGGCTGAGTAGAATTCCATTGTGTGTATATCCCATACTTTTGTAATCCATTCATCTGTTGATAGATACCTAGGCTGGTTCCATAGTTTGGCAATTATGAATTGTGCTGCTATAAACATAGATATGCATATATTACTATGGTAGTCTGGTTTCAATTCTTTTGGGTAGATCATGCTCAAAGTACTAAGTACTACCTAGTACTAGGATTCCCTGGCTCAGGGCAATGAACACATATCTCCTTTCCTATAATACTTTTTTAAAATACTGTAGTCAATTGCAGAATATCAGATGCATACTACTTAAGATTACAGACATTGGTCAATAGGAATAGAGAGAATGAAAGTAAGTCTTGCTCAAGAGACAGGAAAATTGGGAAGACAAGTCTTCCAGCAATATGATATTTGAGTCCAGATTTAGGGGACCTGTCACATAGTAAATAACACTTTAATAGAAGAAAATAAAGGAATGGCTACCATACTTTTCCTCTAACTGGGAAAGGGGGCTGCATTTTGAAAACTATAATCTTGATTTCATCAAATGTTAGAAACATTTGAAAATCTATCCACTTTAGAATCCTCCCCAAAAGACTGCAATGCCAGGAATATAGTGGCTTGGATTGCTAATGTTTATTTTTAATTTTTTAATAGTCTTATTGGTGCACTACAATCTCACATCATTATGTGGTTAGTTCTTAGTAATAATGGCATACATACACACAACACTTACTGGGCATTTTTCAAGGCAAGTATATTTAGTAGTAGGGGGCCGTTTTTAAAAACAAAGCATAATTTTAACAACAAAGTTTCTGGAGCTGAGACCTTAACTCTTCTATCACTCTCTTCTTAATCACTGTAGCGTGTGATCCATACAAAAATTACCCTTTCATTTCAACACTGCTTTCCACATATTTTCTTACTTTGATAGCATCCAGACAGTTCTGTAATCACTTCACCTCTGGATCTGTCAGTTTTTCTGGGAATAGGTCTATGTGGCTTTAAACTCCAGGAAAGGCAGTAGAGGGAGCTCTGACAGCGTGGATTCCAAGGTCGCACTTTTTTTTTTTTTTTTCCCCCCTCTGAGTGAGCTGCAATCTCACAGCCTAGCTGAGGAACTAACACCTGGTGAGATCCACTGTGATTTTCCCTTAAGAAGAAGAGTATTAGCATATATGAGATAATACATGTAAGACGTAAAGCACAGAAATTATTTTAATATTCACATTGTATTTCACCCTGTGAACACACCTGAAATCATGGTTCATAAAAGACCATCTTACCCTATACTTGGCCTACATCCTCTCCCTCCATCCCTATAACTTTTCTGTCATCTTAAATGTCAAGCACAGATTTCAAAATCAATACCTAAAAATATTTGGTGCAACACTGTAAAATTTAATTTGTCTCTGTGATGGAAAAGGAGAACACAATCCTCTCTCTGTTTCTGCTCCCTACTTATTTATCCTCTGATCAATAGCCTATTTGATTTCCTGGTCTGGAAGCCTCATTCTAATTTGACTCTCCTGTGTTCCTTAACAATCTTCGGTTTACCATTCCATTGACTTCTCACCTGCCTCTCCTAATCACAGGCCAGTGGTTTGATGACAAAAATAGGTCCCTCCCACGAAGCTTCTCTCCTGAGGCTAGTGAAAGTAGGAAACTCACCGCCATTCCTGCTAATGATATCTAACAATAGAATTAGAAAAGGAAGCCTCTTGGCCCAGGCAACAAAGGTCATCCCGAAAACACCAGTGTTGGCCTGCAGCCAATACCAGAGTTGCTTTTTATCATGAACCAAATTATGCTCCTGTGTCTCTTGGTGTAACTGTTCATCATTACCATGGTGGAACTGTGACCACCGATAATGCCATTGTTCTGAAGCCAGGAGGAGGAGTCTTTTGGGTGCATAGTTCATATCTATGCAAATATATGGATGTATAGTTTATATATATATATATACATATATAATATATAGAGAGATTATATGTTAAAATTAGAATGATGAAAATAACACTAGATGAAACAATTTTCATAATTCTGTCACTTAGCATGCTGACTTTGCCTATCATACTAGAGTTGAACTTTGATTTCTTTGTTTGCAAAACAAGGATAATTAATATAATTAATTCCCATATTGAAACACTTTATAAGCATCAGAGAAGATTTGTTTATTTATTTTTTGTACTAGGGATAGAACCCAGGGGGCATTCTTCCTCTGAGCAACACTCCTAGCACTATTTTATTTTTATTTTGAAACAGAGTCTCTCTAGGTTGATGAGAGTCTCACTACTTGCTGAGGCTGTCCTCAAACCTGCAATCCTCCTGTCTAAGCTTCCCAAGTACTGGCATTACAAGTGTGCACCACCATGGCCCATCTATATGGTATTTAACACAGTGGTTGGCACAATGAGAGAGTTGTACTGTCATTGCTCATGTCCTTGTTTGATGAACATTTTGGGAAAGTCTTAAGACATCTATTTAGTCTGATTATGAAATGATGTGAATTATCTTCTCACATGTGCTTTTTCTGTGAGGTACAAAGTTCCTCTCAGTGAAATCAGTGCCATCAAAAAATGTCCCCAAGCTGGACATGGTGTCACACACCTATAATCTTAGTACTGAGGAAACTTATACAGGAAGATCTCAGGTTGGAGGCCAGCCTCAGCAATTTAGCAAGACTCTGAGTAACCTAGCAAGGCCGTGTTTCATTACTTACTTACTTACTTACTTACATACTTAATTAATAGGGCTGGGAGTGTAGCACAGAGATAGAATTCCCCTGGGTTCAATCTGTAATGCCAAAGGAAAAAAAAAAAAAAAAAAAAGGTCCCAATTGTAAACTGTTCAATTACGGTAAGGAATCGCCAGTTATTTCCCACTATCTACCTCAGCTAATCAAGCACTGAGATCAGACTTGGGTAGAATTAAGGAAAAGGTAATAATACCAGAGAGAGTAGATGAGATTCATTTCAAAATCTAGACTGAGAGAAAGATGAGACCTATCCCAGAAACAAAATTGAAGATGGTTTTCATTTTACTTTTGGAGTCAATGTCAAGAAATTGCTTACAAACACTTTATTAGATTATTAAACTATTATAACTTACTGTTTGATTATTCTATTGCTTAAATTTATGCCTTTGAGGTTATGAACAATAACTGTCTATATAGCAGAAGTAAATGTAGGATTTCCATCTGGGAATTTTGAAAGTAAGAAAACATTAATGGACCTTTGTGGTCTTCAACATGTATAGATGTAGTATCAACTCTGTGCATTTATTTAGTCCTGGAGTCTGAAAACTAAGGCACAACCTTAGTTGCCAAAATATTTATACATGTTGAATATACCCATCCAAAATGCTTGGAAATAGAAATATTTCAAATTTCAGATTTTTTTCAGACTTTGGAATATTTTCATATGTAGACTTTACCTAACCTGAAAATCCAAAATTTGAAATACTTGAAAAATTTGAGTTCTCAAATTTTCAAGTTAGGGCCATTCTACCTATGGTTCAAACAGAAGGCAGACATAGAAGTGATTATTTTAAGAATGCAATTATTAAAGTGATTAATTAGAATTATTAATCAACATGATTAAGAGTGATAATGGAGCCAGGCGTGGTGGCGCACACCTGTAATCCCAGCATTTGGGAGACTGAGACCAGAGGATCCGGGTTCGCGGACAGCCTTAGCTACCTAGCGAGGCCCTCCACAACCTAGTGAGACCCGGTTTAAAAATAAAGAATAAAAAATAGGGCTGGGGGTATAGCTCGAAGGTAGAATGCCCCTGAGTTCAATCCCAATACTGCAAAAAAAAAAAAAAAAAAAAAAGTGATCATGGAAAGTTTCAGAGAAAGTTGATATTTGAGGAGATGTTTGCAAGCTTGCAAAGCAGGATAGGAATTGGCAAGGTATACAATTTGGGTGAGAGACTGGAGTGTTTTAAATGTTCTATTGTGAATAATAATAATGAAAAAAAAAAACAACAACAAAAAAAACCTCTTACTTCCCATTCTTCTTCATTTGGGAAACTCTGGAGTCTCCATACCCAGGGTGGTAGAGAGGAATGCAGGAAGAACTGGAAAGGAAGGAGCTGCTCCTGGAGCAGCCTGAGATCCCAGAGGGAGCTGGGAGGTGGCAAGGAGGATTCAAGTTGTTGGCAGTGGGAAATGATCCACAGTGGGAAATGGAAAGGGCTAGCTATAGCTTTTTTGTCTCTCTATATTTTCCTCAGCATCATAATCTTCATGATTACTCAAGTCCATAAAAGATCTTTGACCAGCATAAAAAAAAAAAAAAGTTTAGTTCATTAACTTTTAGTCAATGTTGTATAGCGAGAACAGAGCCGCCTGGAGCAAAAGATCAGGTTATCTACACTGACTACACTGAGCACTTTTCAGAATGACTGAAAAGGAGAAATTCTTACTCTGGGCCTTAGGCCATGTCTATGTACTGGCCATTTTGATAATTATAGGCTATTCTTCCTTATTAGGCTGAGACCTCCAAGAGTAAAGGTATTATATTACTTATTTTATATAGACAGCTTCATATTATAACTAGGACTTTTCAGTATTGATATTCAACTACAGGATAAGAATCCAGAGATGAAAGGAGAGTTATGAGACACTTTGTTCATTCTACAAAGATATGGAAAAATCATAGCCAAGGCTGAAACAATAAAGTCCAACATGTCCAATATGTTACTCTCAGAAATGTTGGAATGTAGTCAGGCATGGTGGTGCAGGCTTATAATCCTAGTACTTTGGAGTCTGAGACAAGAGGATTTCAGCTCTATGGCCAGCCTCAACAACTTAAAGAAACCCTCTAGAACTTAATTTTGAAACCCTGTTTCAAAATTAAAAAAAAAAAATAGTGCTGGGGGTGAAAAATAGTGCTGGGGGTGTAGCTCAGAAGTAGAATGTCCCTGAGTCCAATCCACAAAAAAAAAAAAAAAGTGGAAATGCATAAAAGCATAGACAAGGTAAATTTAGTATGTCATACAATTACAATGGAAGATGGAAGTACCAGAAATATTTTCAAGAAGCGTTACAATTGTGAAAAACTTGTCTTGGAAAGGGCAAGTATCAGAAGGTTAGATCCATAAGTATCATATTAGAAGCAGTTATTATGGCTCAAAAGACTAATTGCAGAATAAAGGGCCTAGATTTATAACTTGTAGGATATAATTCAAATCCTGGACTTGCCATATTATGGCTTCATACCTGTGAACATTTACTTACTATAACTGAGCTTACCATCACCAATTTGTAAACAGACGCTGATGTTAATTCTTCATGATGATTGCAGTAATCTGTGGAGATTATGTATTTAAAAATGTGCACACCATACACAAACCATACCCTCTCTTTGTTGCTGAGATAGAGAACTACTGAAGAAAAGAATCATCACAAAATCCCACCTCTGGACACCAGGACAGATGCCTAAGAAGGATTGGATTAAGATTTAAAATAATGCTAGATACAGTAAATATTTGATAAAGTCAATGAGCAGATATAGTCATTCTTCAACATCAAGAGGTTATAGATGATTCATATTTGCTGGAGAACACCATTAAAAGAAAGCACCATAGAAATGATTTACTCTATTTCTATATTACAGAGGAAATGGAGGGAAAGGAGATCTATCGTATTATCATATACTCAGGATAACCATGTAGAATCAAGGCTAACAAACTCTGGTGTTAGAATTTTAGTTCTTTTCATATCATTTTCTTAAGAATTATTGAATTGATAATTTAAGAGGTACTCTGGTAATATTTATTCTTTATTGGTTCCACATAGTTAAATAACTATTATTTCAAGCCAGTGGTTTTCAAAATATAATATACAACCCACAAACCAAGACAACACAGCTCAGCAATGGCGTTTTGTTTGTGTGTATGGATGGAAGTATGCTTTTTATTAGATTAAATCCCTGCTGAATCTGATTTATTTGATCAGAGGTATAACAAAGACATTTGAGTTTTTATATAGAACAAAATTAATTGAGATGCAGACTTCTAGGAATAATTCTTGCACTTATTCCTTCATTTATCTTTCAATAATTCATCCACTCAACAATTATTTTAAAATAATAATATAATGAACATATGAGTGCCACGACCAAAATAAATAAAATCCTCTTTCCATTGATTTCATGGTTATTCAAATAGAATTGTAAATTCCTTTGTAAATTTCCCCTGATTCTAGTCCCATCTTGCTACTCAAAATTAATCACTCTCTTGATTTTTCTGTTCTATTTCTACAAATGTTTATTATACTATTATTATTTATTTATGCAGCTATAATCTGTGTTTGAAATTGACTTTCATGTTCTCAAACTTTATATAATTTTATACAGCCTGAATCATTCAGAATCTTGCATTTTTAGTAAATATTGTAATTTGAGGATATTGATGCTTAAAATTCCAGTTCTTGCATTTAATTCTCAGCACAGGGTTCTAGTTCATGAATATCTAGTAGTTTATTTAATAATATCCTATGAATGTGTATTTTTAAAGACCAATTTTTGTTGTTAAAAACAATGCTACTGTGGTGGTACAGGCCTGTAATACTAATACTTGAGGGAGAGAGAGGAGAATCACAGGTTCCAGGCTAGCCTCAGCAACTTAGTGAGGCCCTTGGCAACTTCGTAAGACCCTCTTTTGAGATTAAAAAAAAAAAAATAGAACTTCAGGTTTAGTTCAGAGATAGAATGTCTGTGACTCAATCCCCATACCACAAAACAAAACAGAACAAAACAAAATACACAATGATATAGCTGGGCATTGTGGTATACACCAGTAAATCCAGTACTTGGTAGACTTAGAGAGGAGGATTGCTGGTTTGAGGACAGCCTCAGAACTTAGCAAGACCCTCAGCAACTTACTAAAAACTTATTTCAATACAAAATAATAAAATAGGACTAGGGGTGTAGCTGAGAGGTAGAAAACCCATTGTTGCAACCTCCAGTAACCCCCCCACCCCAACACACACACACTGTCTTAATACATGGCTAGTATCTTAAAAGTACTTTGGAAAATAGAATTGTAAGCTCTTTACTTAATCTAATTCAGCTCAATTCCCTTGTCTAAAAATTAGGGTAGTAATTTTTGCAGGATTTCATAAAGATGAAATAGCTCATCTTTTGTGAAAGTTATGGCAAGGGTTTCCCTCATCTTGTATTTTTCATCCTAAATTGTATACATGGGCAGAGAACTGACTGTCACAGAGATATTCAGCATCTCATGCATTTATTTAAGTTAGAAAAGTCACCCATATAAATGAAAAGCATCTGCATTCCGTCTCAGGTTAGCTGAGTAACTTTTACTTTGATATTCAGAATCATCATCTTTGAATTTCTGAGTTTGTGACCTGCACATCTGGGTGGTATATCTGTGTTACTCTGATTTAAAAAAGAAATGAAAAAAAAAATAGTGCTACTGAATCTTATTTCTCATTCGGTCCCTTTTCTCTTCCTCTATTTTGTATTCATTTGCTTGTCCTTGCTGAGTTTTCTCAGGCTTTTCAACCAAATGCAAACATTAAATGAAGGTTTTCCTGCAATTTCAAAGCAAAGCAATTCGCCTAAAGGGAGAAAAGGCGGCTGTTGATTGTCCACAAACAAAGTGAAGCTCAGCATGCACATTTAGAAAGAGAAAGGGAGATCTATGCTAAGAATAGGAGGCCAGGAAAGTGCTGCTGTCCTTATAAGCTGTTTGGACAGGGAGGGGGAAAAAAATCAAAGACAAAAGACAGCCCTCTTATTGTGCACCAGGCTGCCCTGAGAACCTTCCTTGCTTTCTAAGATGGGGCAGATGATTACCAGTGCTTTGGGATCTCAAGGTTATGTGAGAAAGCCAATGACACTCTTCCACTTACCCTTGCCACAGAGGACCACATTTTCTCTTTGAATATCGATCCTTGATCCCCTCCCATCCTGTCAGAGCTTACCAATCTATAAATAATGTACATAATTTTACATAATGTACAATTTCTGTGAATGTGTATAGCATGAATATGATATTCCTTTTTGGCCTATGAATTCTATTTCTATAAATGTAATAGATAATAGTATTAGGAAATCAGAAGAAATATTTATATGGAAATACATTTATTTCTGCCTTCTTTGTACTCATAAAAATGTAGAAATCATTTAATGCATGATAACTGGGGAATAAATACCTGAAGTAACACACTCATCAAAGAAAATTTAAAAACTGCAAGCATGTTTCAATTGTATAAATGTGCATACTTTACATGAAGGAAGTACATAAAATGTCTACAACACAAAAATAAAAGTAAATATTAGCAATGCCTGCCTTAGTTGAAGTACGATGTATAATTTTCTTGATAGTTTTGTGTATGTTTTGCCATTTCTAGAATAGGTAGGTGTTATTTAATAGTCAAAAAACTAAGTTACGTGAAAAATAAAATATCACCATGAATAGTTCTTTTACAAAAAAAGGGGAGCAGTCTCTTTTTAGTGGGGTCCTGCCATCCCATTGCTATGCAAAATTTATGGGCTTCCAAGTGAAATAGACCTTGATACTTGGGGAAATGTCTGAGCTGTCTAAATTTGTTTCCATTTCTAATATTTATATTTAAAATTAATCTTACTCTTCTCAGCATTTGAGGTTTAATGTTGAGGATATCTGTGAGACAACTTTAGGTAAAGTGTGGACGGCAGCAGGGCTTCGAAAGTTTTTCAATCAGTAGCAAGCATTCTGCTCATTCTATTTGCACTGGTGGAAGTGATTAAGTGATACGCAATTATCAGAAGAATGGAGCTGAAATAGTAAATGAGGAATTGCAGCATAAATCACAACAATGGACAAAACAAAAGATAAATAAATAGAACAAAAACAACAGTAAGGAGACCCATTCCCCCCGTCACCAGCTCCAGGCTCCAATAAGGTGAAACAGTTTCTAACTGACAATCAGAACTTCTCTTTACTTGCTGACTAAAAAGACAGTGAAAATTAAAAGGTTTTGGTCATTATATAAATCTAGTGTTAACAGGAGCACAATTAAGTGTGCAATAAAGTAGTCACAAAGATATTCCCTTTGTAATTATATTAATAGTAAAAGTAAATAATCTGTTAAAAGGGGAATGTATAAAACTTGCTATATACTATTGCAGGACAAATACATGGTAGATGAAAGAGTTAGAACTATAGAGCAAAAGATAGGAAAGAAAAACACAAAGAACAAAAATATGCAAAGTCTCCAAAATTGTATTTAAACCAGAAATAATGCAAGTGAAGGAAAGACTGAATTAAACATTAGAAGGCCCTTGTAATATCTTGAAAGTTGAAAATAACAATAATTATCTTTAATAATTAAGGATGCAGGCTGTAATATCTCTGATAACCATAGAAACAGCAACAGCAACAATAATAAAATAATGTATAAACTCATAATCTAAAGGGGGAAATAAAATAATAGAGAAGGACTAGATAATCCAAAGGGAAATAAGTAAGACAAATTAAGAAGGAACAAAGAATAATTGGGACATATTTTTATAATTAATAAAGTAGATTTAACCTAAATAATATTTGTACTAAATACACACATAGTAAGTTCTTCAAATCAAAGGTAATGGCTGCCAGACTGAATAAAGAAGCAGTATAACAGATATTCTATTTATGAGAGAAAGTTTGAATATAATTACACAAATTTTGAGAGGAATTGAAAAAGAAATACAATACAGATGATAACAGAAAACTATAAAGATACATTAGTGTTAGGCAGATTAGCCTGTAACACAAAAAGTATTAGATGTGTAGAGAAATTTTATAATGTTAAAGAATCAATCTATCTGGGATATACGATAATCTAAATTGTGTCTATCCAAGACCATATTTTAAAATATATGAAGCAGCCAGGTGTGGTGCCGCATGCTTATAATCCCTGTACTTGGGAGGCTGAGACAAGAGGATCGCAGGTTCGAGGCTAGCCTCAGCTACTTAGTGAGGCCCTCCACAACTTAGTGAGACCCTGTTTCAAAATAAAGAATAAAGTAGGGCTAGGAGTGTTGCTCAGAAGTAGAATGCCCCTGGATTCAGTCCCCAGTGCAAAATAATAATAATAATAATAATAATAATAATAATAATAATAATAATAAATAATAAATATATGAAATAGAAACTTTTTCAACTAAAAATAGAAAGAAGATGTTATATTGTCAGAAAAAATATATTAACATGGCTTACGAAGACAATAGAATAATCAGACAAAAAACAGGCATAAAATAGTTTAGAGAAATGGTTAACAAAATTAATCTAAATGACATCCGTAAAACAATACTAAGACAAATTGCAAATTCATATTATTTTCAGCTGTTTATAAAAAATTATAAAATTTTACATGCTAGACCCCAAAATGAGTCTGAACAAGTTTTAAAAGATAAAAATAATGTACAGTTCAATTTTCTAACACAATTGATTTTAAAAATGAGCACAAGAATATACCTAGAAAATCCTCAGCTATTTGAAAATTAGGCAATAAAATTCTCAAGAAACTATGGGACACAGATGAAATCACAGTGGAAATAAGAATGGCCGAGAGTGGAAGTAAGAATGGCTAAGAGGAAAAGAAAACGAATACAAATAAGGACATAAACCAATGAATTGGGGTAAATTCACATAAAACCAAAAATCTGCAAAAGCAAACCTGGATGGAAATTGGTTGTGGAAAAAATAGACACAAACCACTAATATTAGGAAAGGGAATATCAATAAGACATGAAGACATTTGAAAAGTAACAAAAATTATCAAAAATATTGTAATAAATCGTTTGAAAGCTGAGATTAAAGTGGACGAACTATTTGAAAAATGTAAATATCAAGCTGACACAAGAAGAAGTGGAAAATCCAAGATATTTGTATTTATTAAATTTACATAATATTTACACAAAAGTTTTCCTATAAGTAAGACTGCAGGGACAAATGACATTACTTGTAAATTATTTAAATACTGGCAGAATAAATAGAACCAGTCCTATACAAAATTGTATAAAAATACAATGTAAAGTTACACCCTGAGTTTATTCTAATACATAGCTTTGATACCAAAGTGAAAGTCATTAAGAAAATTTCAAACTAATCTCTCATGTGCACATAAATGAAAATATCTCAATAATGTATTAAAAATAAGCACTACATTAAATAATCAATGTTATATAGCACATCCAAGTGGAGGTTGTTTCTGAAAGTTTTGTCAGTATAATATTTGAAATTCTATCAATGCACTTTGACATACTAAGGGCTAAAAAAGACATGGTTATCTCAATATATGAGAAACATAATTTTATAAAATTCACCACTCATTTATGAAATAAGCTCTCTAAGAACTAGGAATAAGAGGGTACTTCACCTGAAAATTGTCTCTTAGAAACACTTTTTAGATAACATTGTACTTAAAGATAAAATTATGAAATGTGTCCCTGAGATAACTAATCAGAAAAATGATTCTACTATTACTACTTCTATGTAATGAAAATTGTATTCAGAGATCAAAGAGGAAATATTTACATATTTGAGAGAGAGAATCATGAGATGAGTATGAGAGATACTCTACATTTATGGGGTTTCAGAATGCAAAATGAGAAGATACATGTTCAGGATCCCATATATTAAGAAGCATTGAAATTATTGATGTTGCACTCTTTTTTGCTCGTCTTTGGATTTGTTTTGATTGTTTTGGTACTGGTGATCGAACTGAAGGGGCATTCTACCTCTGAGCTATACTCAGCCCATTTTATTGATTTATTTTTTTTAATTTTGAAACAGCATTTTGCTAAATTGCTGAGTATCAATGAAGATGGCCTCAAACCTGCAATCCTCCTATCTCAGCTTCACAAATACTGGGATTACAGGCATGTCCCACCACATTGGCTTGACGCTGCTTGCTACCTAAATAGTTTTAAAATAATTTAAATTTTCTTTCTCAAACTGACATGGGACATTTTTTGTCTCTTAAATGTCAACAAATCATTGATAGATAAAGGACAGCTTTATTTTATTAAATACATTTAAGGACATGAGGCTAGAAACATAGCATAGTGGGAGAGTGATCACCTAGCATGAGTGAGATTCTGGGTTGAATCTAGAGATTACACACACACACACACACACAGAGGAAACTATTGTTAATGTCTCATTTTCTTCTCAGTGCTTGGACCACTATTTCATTTATTTCATTTTCTGAGTAATAAGATAATTCAATAATATGTAAAAGTAAGCAATCATATCAAGGTCACTCACTGAAGTGAACCTGAGGAGGAGGGAGGGGGAGGGAATGGGGTGGGAATTGGGGTAGGGGTCCAATGAGAATTGTGTGCAAATATGTAGTTAACAACTTGTACTTAACAAAGATGTATGCTATATTGCACGAATTACTACAATTAAAAAAAAGCAAAACTACAATAAAAAAAAATAAAATGAAAATGTATTTCGGTTTTGGTTCCAGCTGGACCCAAAAGTAATATCCTCAAATAAATGCTAGAAATCACTTTTAAAATAATGTCTTGGGATATATATATGTATGTATTAGTATCTTGGGCATATTAACATAAATTTCGGTGGTTGAATTTGCATATAGTATGTTATACCTGGAATTTTATACATTCTAATGTTAAATAGCGAACAAATGAATTGTCATTTTTTCTTCCTAGGTAAATGATTTTGGTGAGATTGTTCAAATACTCTGATTTAATTTCTTCATGTCTGATGTGATCTTCTTAATAGCATAGGTCTTATAAATAATATGTCAACAAATCATTAGTTACGTAAGGCAAAAATTGTTTCGCTGCAACCACTTAATGCCATTCTTAACTGAGGCTCATGAAATCTACTAAGTAATTTCTGACTTTCTTCAGTCATTGTCATTTAATGATGTTAAGCTTGGCACCAAAATCATTCACTAAAATTATAGCAATTGACCAATTCACACATTCCTAAGTATATTCCAAAGTAATTATATATTTTCTTGCAAGCTATTATGGGAAGAATTCGATGGAACCAAAAAATAATAATAATAATGCCAGAGTAGCAAAATTGAGCATGATTAGCAAAGAAACATGATAGGGTACTCAAACTACCTTCAGTGTTCTTTAGACAAAACTCCTCATTTCACTGATGAGAAAGTTGAGGTCTGATGCATATAGGATAATCACATTGGTGGATAAAATTAATTAGACATGATTCAGTTGATGATAAGGGAGAGAAGGTGAATCTTTTGTCCGCTTCATTCATGAGTTATCTTTGCTTATATTGCATTCCTACATTTTCAATAGGTCTAAGTTCACACTTTATCAGGGTGGTACAGTGGGAAAATACGTGGTTATACTTAGCTTCTTAATAATAACAGTTGTGATAGTTGGGGTTTTATGTATTGATTTCATTGTACATACTTTGTTTTGGGGATAATTTTATTTTCATAGAAAAATTGAGAGAGAACACAGAGACACTTGATATGCCTCTTCTCTTCATATACACAGTCTCTCCTCACCATCAGCAGCCAGTGCCAGAGTGATACATTGCTTACAGTCAAACAGCATTGCCACATCGTTATCACACAGTCTGTAGTATACAATAGTGTTCACTGTGTTGTATGATCTAAGAGTTTTGACAAATGTATAATGACATGAATATGCCATTATAGTATTATACAGAACAATTTCACTACCCTAAAAATTCACTGGGCTAAACCTGTTTATCGCTCCCTCTCCCTAAATTACCAGCAAACCCTGATCTTTTTAATGTCTTCACAACTTTGTCTTTCCCAAAATACCATATAAATGGAGTAATACAGTATGTAGCCAATCAGCAAACTCAGACCTTTTAAATGTCTTCACAGTTTTGTCTTTTCCAAAACGTCATATCAATGGAATAATACAGTATGTAGCCAGTTTTAGATTGGCTCTTCCACTTAGTAATATGCATGTATAGTCCCTTTGTGTCTTTTGGTGGTTTCATAGCTCATTTCTTAATACTGCTGAATAATATTACAATGCTTGGGTATACCATAATTTATTTCTCCATTTGCCTACTGAAGCACATCTTGGTTTCTTCCATATTTTGGCAATTAAGAAAAAAGCTGCTAACAACATATGTGTGCTGGTTTGTGGGTGGATTGACACAGTTTACAGTTCATTTGGGTAAATATTAAGCAGCACAGTAGCTGGGTCATATAGTAAGAGTATGTTTAGTTTTGAAAAAAAAATGCCATACTTCTTCCAATATTGCCATTTTACACATCTAATAGAGAATTAAGAATGGTTGCTCCATATCCTCATTCAGTTGGTGTTGCCAGTGTTTTAAATTTTAGCCATTCTCAATAGTGAGGTATTATTCAGATATTTTGCCTATTTTTACATCAAATTGTTTGCTTTCTTGTTTATTTTTAAGAATATTTTGTATAGTTTGGGTAACAGTCTTTTTACTATAATTATTTGTGCATACTAAGTGTACAAACTGTTGAGTTTCATTGTGAAATTTTCATGTCTGTATGTAATATAAATTGATAGTATCCACCCTCCCTATGACACTCTTTTACACTGCTTTTTTTGTCCCCTGGTCTCCTTCCACTTCCCTGATAGTCCCCCTACTACTTTCATGTCATTTTTTTTCTCTCTAGGTTACAGATGCTAGAGAAAACATGTTATACTTGTCTTTCTGAGTCTGACTTAATTCACTTACCATGATCTCCAGTTCTATTTACTTTTCTGCAAATGACATGATTTCATGTACTATTTACTATAGCCAATTTATGCAATCAACCTAGATGTCTATCAGTGGATGAATGGATAAAATTAATGTATATGCACACACACACACACACACACACACACACACACACTGATAATAGTCTTGCATCAGATATCCTTTTTTAATATTTTTCCCAGGCTGTGGCATGTCTTCTCATTCTCTGTTCTCTTAATATTGTCCTTAGAAGTTTTGCTTGTTTCTTTGTTTATTTTATTTTAATCTCAATGAAGTCCAATTTGTCAATTCTTTCTTTCATGCATTGTGGTTGTGTCTAAAAATACATCATCAGAACCAAGATTATGTGTATTTTCTCCCAGAAGTTTTAGTATTTTGCATTTTATGCCTAAGTATAAGACCTATTTAAGATTTCATTTATTTTTTTCAAAATCTAAAATCTCAACCATCTGAAAATATTAGAAATATTAATCAAGAAGACTAAGTAGGAAGTGATTCATTGATTAATAATTGAAATGGAGTTTGGTAACATACTGAATCCTATGGTACAAGAATCAGAGTATCTTGGAATACATTACATGGAGAAGCTTGACAAATTATTCCTTGTTGATGGTAATGCATCTAATGGATCATTAACAGTTATTTGAGGAGGCAGGTGAACATAGAGCTCATTGTCAAATACATTTTGAAAAAGAAAATTTACCTAGCATACAACACATATCTTTGCCCTCAGAATTTTTAGGCCCTTTAATTTATTAATGGTTCTTAAGATTCTCCAAATGGACAATATATCTTAACTAGAGTTTCCTAAACTTGTTTTACATAAAATATAATATTTTTGTTGGAATACTAATTATTGAATATAAAATGTCTTTATTTCAGTTATTTAATATCTGATATTGGCACAAACTGTCTAAATAAAGTCAGTATTTAATTTTCATCTATTTCTCATTAAATGAAATTAAGGTCCATTTTAAGTGTTGGTGAAGCATCGATTAGGTAATTCTGAGGAAGACTAAGTACCGTTACAATATCTATCCCTTGACATGGGATTTTAGTGTCCTAAAAGTCATGTGATGTTGATCAGGATATAGGTAACTGCATTATGATTAACTTTGTGGCAGTTTAAAATTTGGGGAGTTATCTCTTCATTCAGGTATTAGTAACTCTATTCAGACCTTTGTAATTTGTATAGCATCAAGACTGAGTGTCACATAGTTGTCTGAGTTTATTCATGACTTGCCAGTGACTGGCCTATGCTAACTATATTTAGGCCTATTTGCCCACTGATATTGAATTGAGATGCTATATTTGTGGTTGGAGATTTTGCATTCTTAAAATATTTGTACATTTTTTGAGTTTATCATCTCTCTTAAAATTCCTCTCCAATCCCGATTCACTCCTTGCAAATTAGATAATGCAAAATTTAGGGTCATGCATTCTTCAGAAGATCATTGTGAACTTGAGATGGTGGATTTCAGCGAGAATTCTGAGCAAGGATTAGTATTATGAAAAGAGGTTACCCATCTGCTAAAACAAAAGTGAAATCTGAGTCAGCATAAATGTCACATATGTATTTCCAAAGCAAAGTAGTTATTCAAGGTACGAAAGAGTCCAGGTAATGCAGTGTTTGTTATTAATGTTATACCATGAATGAAAAAATCATTATAATTTTTTGATGTCTTACAGATTTGTGATTGAACTTTGTAGAATAGCCATACTTAATAATCCATCCAGGATTATCAAGAATAACACTGATTATATCTGTACAACTCATATGTATTATATCTGTCAATGTGTGGCATGTTTACCAGAAAATAAAACAAAGGACTTTTCAAGATATGCAAACCAGGTGTGGTGGCACACACATGTAATCCTAGTACTTGGAAACTGAGACAGGAGGATCACAGGTTCAAGTACAGCCTCAGCAAGTAGTGAGACTTTCATCAACATCGAGATCTTGTTTCAAAAGAAAAATGAAATAGGGCTGGTGGTATAGCTCAGAGATAAGAATATTTCTGGTTTCAATATCCAGTCCTAAAATAATATATATATATATATATATATATATATATATGCAGAATATTTTCTTATCAAAATATTTTCTTTTCAAAATATTAAGCCCATGCCAGATACATAGCAGAATGGAGATCACCAAGCAGAAGACAATGGTCTCTATAAGCTGAGGAGGAGATGGAGATCAGAGTCCAGGGAGCCTGAAGTATGTTACAAGACAAAAATTTTGAAAGCAGATGTGCACAGAGAAAGAATACCAAAAATTTCCTCCATCTTTGCTGAATACTAAGCCATCTTGCAAAGGATGACCAGTATTTGATAAACTGAAATATTCTCAGAAATTACACTGTGTAGGAAGATTTTAAAGCTGTGACAATTCATATATATATATAATAAATTTATATATATATAAAAAACAATTTATATATATATAAAAATCTTTTTTTACTTATCATGTTGGCATTGAGTAGGAACTCTAGAGGGCCCACACCTCAGTAGAGAGGATAAAAAAGTACTACAGTAACAGCTATTCTTTAATGAATACCTAAAACCGGTCTCTAAAAATTAATTCTGCTACGTGAGTGATTGATTCTGTTATCAAAAATCTCATAACTCTAGAAAAGAGAACAGGGAAAATCCATAATTTCATCAACATTGATGTTCATGATAGTGAACAGTGAATGCTGTCCAATCAAAGTTTGTGAAGCGTGGTAATAGACAAGAAAATGTAAATCAAAACTAAAAGGAAACTTAATAAAAAAACATTAGAAATAATAGAGACAATAAAATTTGCATAAAAGGACATCTTTCTCATGTCCATGGATGAAAAGAATATATGCATATAAGGAGAGAAGTAGAAAATGTAAAATAAAGTGAAATGACCACAAATGGCAAGTATAACAGCAGTTATTCACTATATAGGATTATTGTCCAAAAGAAGCTTTAGAAGAAAGATTTGCAAACTAGAACAGAATTGCTTGACACTAAAGCATCGAGGGGGGGATAAGTCTTAATATTTATACAACAGCAGTTGTATTAACCTATGAAACATCCTAAGCTTAGGATTCAATAGATGTACAGGCAATGTTTGTCTCTTTTCCTTTCATAGAAAAATTATTCATTTGTAAAATGTACAGCAGTTACTTAAGAGGTATGTGCTAGAGGAAAGAAGAAAGGTCACTTGATTTTATCTCACTCATTTACTGAAATAAGGCTACATTGTGAAACAAAATAAATAATTATAAAAGACAGTGGGTAGATATTTACTAAATGTGATGACAATTATACATGCAGAGATTCAATAAGATAAGATCCAAGAAAAATTAACACAATGAAAATGCATCTAGGCAAACTCTAAGAGCTGACAAGCAGCAATAAAGAAAACAATTTTAGAGATGAGAACAAAAATGTCACATTAGACACAGAGGAGTAAGGATCAGAATGGCTGCAGTTTTCCTATGTCAAATTATACCAGTCAGAATAACTGATGGAATAAAAATGCCGAAAGAAAGAACACAAAGTCAATGGAGAGTTATCTCAGAAGAAAATGTCTTTCAAAACTGAAGTTGAACAAAATGTACTCCAAAAAAACTAGGAAAATTTTTCAACAATAGAATTCCATTGGAATAGATATACTTAAAAAAATCTTCAGACATAAGTGCAATTTAAACATGTCAATATTGAGAGTTGAATTGTCAAAAGTATTCGTAGTAACAAACAGTAAATACAAGTACATGTAAAGCTTTTTATGGAATTGGATTCTAAATTAAAAAAATAATGAGCATGTAAAATAGAATTATAAAAGATAAAGAAATATAATATGGACTAAAATAGTACAAATGTTGAAGAGGTAAAATAAAATTCTCATCTTAATATGGTTCTAAAATGTTAACCTATATATATATATATATATATACATATATATATATATTTTAATGTTAACCTATATATTTGAAGGCAAAGGGTTCCCAAAATTGATGAATGGGAGCAATAATTAGAAATGCAAATGCACCACAATTCTTACCTCATCTCATATACAACAGATAATTGCAAATGAAACAAAGACCTAAACACAAAAACTAAAACTGTAACACTTCTAGAAGATGCCAAGGATATTGTCTTTGTGAAATGGGGATATACTAATATGCTCTACTTAGGAAACCAAAGGCAGATACAATAAAAGGGAAAAATGAATCAAGAGAAATTTGCTAAAATTAAAACTTTCAGTCTTTTTTTTTTTTTTTTTTTGCGGTACTGGGGATTGAACTCAGGGGCATTCCACCTCCGAGCTATACCCCCAGCCCTATTTTTTATTCTTTATTTTGAAACCGAGTCTCACTAAGTTGCGGAGTGTCTCACTAGGTAGCTGAGGCTGGCCGGGAACCCGGATCCTCCGGTCTCAGCCTCCCAAATGCTGGGATTACAAGCGTGCACCACCACGCCCGGCTCAAAACTTTCAGTCTTTTAATATAGCACCATTAAAAGTTGAAAGACATTTATTGAATTATAGTAGAAAATATTTGTAGCACAAATATTTTCAACAATAGCTTGAAATCAAGACACAAATAATCTTTTAATTAAAATGTAAGAAAATAAAGCCTGGGGATTAGGTATTCTACAATTGTATTTCCAGGGACTCTATAGGCTGAAGATCTCAGTTCAAGACCAGCCTAAGCCACATATTGAGATGCTGTCTCAATATAAAAAAGTATAATGGGTTGGGGCTCAGAGTTATAGCACCCTTGGGTTCAATCTCCAGTATCCAAAACACACAAAGAAACGAACAAATAGTACAATAAAAATGAGCTAATAGTATGAGTGTAAATTTCAAAAAAAGAAGATATTGAAATGGAAAAACATGAAGGAATATTCAATATTTTTAGACATCTGGAAAAAAAAGCAAGTTACCATCATGATAAGATTTGCCTACACATACTCAAATGAATGAAATTTTAAAAACTGACAGCACCAGGTATTGGCACATATATGTGGAGAAAGTGGAACACATTACATTTCTCTCAGGAATACAGACTAGTATAATGGACATTTGCACTCTTCTTACTCACTAAACCTCATACTTAACGTATGACACCTGACAGCCCACTTTTAGGCATTTACACAAGATCAATGAGAACCTATGTTCCCACAGATTTCTTCTGAATTTTCTGGCAGAACAATCAACAGGCTAATGACTTACTTAACTGTGGTATACCTAAACACTGGAATGCTATTCAACAGGAAAAAGGAACAAAGTACTGAAGACTAGCTCGTGGAATAGGAGACATTGCTGGATAAGCAGAAAGGACCTTTTAGTTACAGTCACCAATTTATATTTTATTCTTGAATCTAAATTCATAGAATGTTCATGAAATTATTTTCCTTAAATAAGGTTATTTCGGCTTCTAGGTTTACAGGGAATTATGGAAGGTATGAGTGGCAATCAGAATAGAAAAGACGTATATAAGTTGTATAATACTGTAGAAAAAAGTAGAAATATTAAGAATTTTATTGTCTTAGGGTTGCAGCAAGAATAAATATAAAAAATAATGCAACGCCAAAGACCAAAGCCTTCTCTGAGCATCAGTAGGGCAAAGCTGAATCTATTACAGTTGTCTCTGAAGTGGTAACTTCTATCAATTCTCTAGAGAGATTCTCATGCATGCGGGTACAATCTGAGTTTCCCTTCCAATGTAACAATTAGTCAAATAAGGGACACAGAAGGCTAAATAGGCCTGAAACAGGATTAAAAAAAGAATTCTTCCAAGACTTGGACTTCTATGAATACCAATGTAATTGGGAACTATTTCCTGTACACAAACACGCAAAAAGAAAAACAAAAAACAAAAAACAAAAAAACACTCACAGAGATACCAAGAGGAACATCTGGCCTATCAGAAAATAAGAATATAAGAATAAGTAAGGTCACACTGGTGTATTTGTGCATTTTCTTTACTTGGGGAGATCTGAGATGTTTGCACAAATGCTCGAACCCCTCCAGAGTCAAGAGGCTAAATGGAGCAACAATAGGGAATGTTTTCCAAGATTCTCAATTTTCATGTAGAGATTGGAACATAGCCTCTCCAGTTACTTGACAAAAACTGAAAAATATTTCCAGAGCCACTGAAATTCAGAATTTTTTTAAAATTTAATTTAATTTTATTTCTGTGGTGCTGGGGATTGAACTTAGGGGCATTCTACCTCCAAGCTACATCACCAGCCCTATTTTATTTTTAGTTCAAAGGCAATCTCATTCAGTTGCTGAGGGCCTCTCTTAAGTTGTTGAGGCTGGCTTCCAATCTGTCATCCTCCTGTCTCAGCCTCCCAAGTACTGGGATTACAGGCATATACTACCATGCCTGGCCTTGAAAACTCAGTAGGTTTAAAATCACTGAAATGATTTCCCATTTGCTTAAGAAGTTAGGAGAATCTTCTTCCATAATCCCGATTGAGGTACTTGAAACCCTAGAGGAAGGCGCCAGAGCAGAAAGGGCGACAAGGATATCATGAAGCCCGGATTCTTGAATCCAGATCCAAGGTGTTTACTCACTTAGCAAGTGCAAGGTGTTTCATACTCCTGTCCTTCACTTTTGTCACTTATAAAATGAAAATAATCAAGTTTCCTTCACATGAGATATTATAAAGATTATATGTATTCCCAATCTAAGTAGTACTTTAGGGATTAAAACAGTAAATAATATGTTATCCTACTAAATGATCATTTCTGACTTCAGTCATTCACACTAGAATGATGAAATTTACATTCAGGTAGAAGTTCTGAGGATAGACAATTTCATATTTGAATATTTTTTATGAAATTAGAGGAAATTAGTTTCTGATGGATTAGATTATGTTTCATAAGGACCAGGTATGGTAGCACATACCTGTAATTTCAGTACTTGGGAGGCTGAGACAAGAAGACCACAGATTTAAGCCTAGCCTCAGCAGCTTAGTGAGGACTTCAGCAACTTAGTGAGATCCTGTTTGAAAAAATAAAATAAAATAGGGCTGGGAGTGTGGCTCAGAGATTAAACAGCCCTGTGTTCAATTCCCAGTAGCATTAAAAAAATCAGAAGGATGAAGTTTGTTTGAGATATTTGGTTTGAGCTAAATTTTAAGTCCTTTACTAGAAGACTATAAAGTTAACTTCAAGAAACAATATTCAGGGAAACTAATGTAATGTATAAAAACTCCTGAAGAATTAAAACATTTAGTACACATTGGATGATATTATAGAAAAATTAAATGCATAATTTCTTATGATTATCTCATAATTAAAAACAATAGTTATTTACACAATGGGTATTGGATTATTACATATTGAATCACAACATAGTAATTTTAAAATATCAAGAAAAAATCTAAGTAAACTAAATAACTATAAATCTACCTCCCAAATGCAACCAATATAGACAGATAAATAGACTAATAGATGGGGGGAAGAGGGAGAAAAGAGAGAGAGAGTTACATATATATTCTCTTGATATAAATATAACCTATGTTATTTCTTTTGAACAACATAAAAATGCATGTAGACATATAATTCTTTAAAAGCATAATAATAGTATCCATTCCATTTGTATATTCATCCATGCATCCTTCTAGCCCATCACATTTCTAATTAAACTTATGCAAGCTAACTAAAATATGAAAGCCTTTATTGTCAGTGTATTTAAAGACAAGACTTTTGAAGCAACCAGATGACCTAACAGGTTCTAGACTCCACCCTTATATGGACACCAGTAAAATACTTTACAGGAGAGAATGACCTTATTGAGGTCAAAGAGTAACAGGTGGGTAGAGACAAATTTGACTCTAGTAGATTAGAAAAAAAAAATTATCATGGCCACGCTTTTCTTTCTTGCTACCACGGACTTGATTTGAGAAATTCATTGTAACATGAAAATTTAAAAAACCTCCCAGCCCTTGAGGGAGGAATTTCATCAAATGCTTCTGTTTTACTGATAACACATGCATCTGTGAAATATTAAAGATCAATGCAATGTATAGCTATTCCAGTCATCTATTTTATATAAGATGTTAGGTCTTGATTCTCCTTCCAATTTAACTTTCCTGCTCTGCTCCTGATAGAATTTCTTTTTTAGGTAAAGGCCGTGCATGTAGAAAACATAGCAGTGCAGATTTTAGTTTCACACTGTATGCATTACCCAATCCAAACTCATAATCAATTAGAAGGAAAATAATATGTATAAAATCCATTTTTTATCATTTTAGTTAGGTATTCCTCTGTGTGTGTGTGTGTGTGTGTTTGTGTGTGTGTGTGTGCGTGTGATATGTATATGTGACAGTCCATTATAAAGAAATTCAGAGTGCTGCAAATTTGGGGAAATCTAGTTAGGGCAGAATTATCATCACATTGAATTCACTGTTGTTCATTAGGAGCTGGTCACTCACTGGAGAGTTTTCAGGAGTGTTTTCAACATTGGTTTCATTTTGTGATATTTAATCACTCAAATTCACAGATCTGAAGTGTTTCATTCATAACATGAGAGAAGTAATTAGCTCAAAGATTTGGGGATCAAAGTATTAATTGGATAAACACTTTCAGTTCATTTTCAAACGTTACATACATGAAAGCATCAGTGGATTCAAGCAGAGGATAGACTTTTTGAAGGACAAGACAGGACTTCAGGGTGATTAGGAGTTAGCTTGGTCAATAAAAAGGATCAGGGGATGAACAGTCTTTCTGGGCATTCACAAAAGAATAAAGGCACAAGAGCATAATATGTTAGCATATGTCACTAGTTAAACAGGGTCATGCACTGATTTCAGGGTGCTGGGAGATTGCAGTTACAGGGAGGGTCAGGGCCCTTGCTTGGAATGGTGCCTGGTCCAGAACAGATGTATCACTCAATATTTCAGGCTATTCACCCAGGTTATACAACTATGTCATAAAAATGCTCAAACTGAAGGATAAGAAGTTTTTATTCATCTTGAAATGCCTTTGCCTTTAGTAATACTCTTGAGCCTGATATTATAGTTCCCAATGTTAAAGATCAATGTGCCAGGCTCCTAATGCTGTGTATTTATTTTTAATATTCTTAGGGTTCTTGATAGTGTCTTCATAGCTATAGGTTCTAAGTGATGGGTAACTTTAGCCTTATATTATTCCTTCTGGTTGGCTATATATCCTCTGTTCTGTGTGAATTGCCATTACCATTTTTTAGACCCCATAAGACAATTATTTAATTATTGGAGATAATTAAGCTAATTATCTCCAATTTCCTTATTAATTTTTAACTCAGTTAAAACATTCCCCCTCATTCTTTTTTTTAACAATAACAGAGTTTTTTAATGGAGACATATAGTTCCTCAAAAATATTTTCACTAGATGGACATGGTGGTGGATGCCTTTGATCCTAGAAGCTTAAGAGGCTAAGGTGGAAAGATCTCAATTTTGAGGCTAGCCTGTGAAATTTAGTCAGACTTTGCCTCAAAAATGTAATTATATATTTATATATTTTATATATTTGCATCGTATATGGCTAGAAAAAATCACTAGCAGTCACTATTTGTAGGAATATTTCTCAAGTGCTTTATTAATACTTTCAAGCAAACTTAAATTTTTCTATACATTGGGATTATAAAAGTGTCAAAAAAGTAATGCATATATGAAGATAATGAAATATACTAACAGTTGAACATGATTTTAGGACTTCTCATTTCCTAAATTGTTTCTTTCACTACACAATAGTAAAATTTCTCAGTAATGAAATGAACATATCAATAAATTATTACTGTTTAATCTCAAAACTTACCAGAAAGAACTAGAAAGAGCTTAAGGTTGGTTACTACCCCATACTCTATTTTTAACGGCTTCAGAGTCAGTTGAAATTTATTTGAAAATATTAGGGTATCTTTGCATCTTTGCAAATTTTACAAAGATTTAGTACACTGCCAATACAAATTTTTTCACTCATTCATCTATTAATTTATTCAAGCTTCAAGAGCAATAAAGAGGCAACAAAATTAGATTTTGTCCAAACTGAGAGATTTTACATATTTAGAATTCAGTCTGTTTTACTATAGAGAATGGGACAAAGGTTTTTATAACAAGTGAATGACCTGATCATTCTTTTTTATTTATTTTTAATTCGTTTTCAATCAGCCCACTCTACAAAAAAAAAAAAAAAAAATGGAAAGTGGAATAAGGGAATTAGAGGTGGGGTTGGGGAATGGAAATGACAAAAGAAACATAACTTAAGATACCATTAGACTGTATAAAGTTGAAATAATGAATCCTTAAAATAGAGTATCATACGAAGAGTTAGAAATCAGCAGTAGAATTCAAACTATTCATCTGGTAGATTTTATATCATTTGCAGCTGCAAAACAGAAAAGATAAGGAAGAGCAACAAGCTTTTTGTTGTTTCTTTCCTTCAAATATTTACAGACCTATGAGACCATAATTTGTTTATTCTATGAGACACTGAGAAAGGGTTTAGTTGTGGGATAAAATATATTGATGCTAAATGAATAATGATTAGACAATATTGAATCCATAGGCTGTAGAAGAAAAAGTAGCTCACTTACTCATAAAGAATGTAATCACAGGATAAAACTTTTGAATAAGTTTAGGGGTGGAGGTCAAAATATGATGACATTACACCTCTGATGAATTTTTTTTCAGAAAGCCACACATTTCATTGAGTTGTGACTTTATTAATTCAATCACACTTGAATGTGGTTTGAATTTTTAGGCTGGCATGTCATCCAGATTGGCAGTATCAGTTCTTTAGGGAACACAAGATAAGAATCTTTATGTAAACTTATGGGAACTAAAACCTTATACAAGGAGAAGGAGAAATCAAAGGAGAATAAAAATTAGAATTGGCATGACTCTGACCATTTCTAATGTGAGTAAGTAATGTAAGTAAGCTTAATGCTTATACCCTACACTTGATCAGATGGTCTCAAGTTCTCAAAGGACAAGAATCCACTAGGTAATGGGCAATGCCTCACACACGTGTGTGTGTGTGTGTGTGTGTGTGTGTGTGTGTATTTGTGTATCCACCAACTAAGTAGTATGCTCAGACTTGTGTGTGCATTTGTGTATCCACCATCTAGGGAGTAGTGACAAATGTGGCTCCATATTATCATCATTGTCAATAACATCCAGCCAAAGGAATTACAAATAGCACAAGGGAAATTGTATTCCATTTTATTTATGAGTGTTATGCTCATCTGTAAAACAGCATTACTACAAATCAGCCCCATTACCCTTCCTTGTAAATAGCGAGCACCTTCATAATTTATCTCAATAGTACGGTATCACAGGTCATTTTATTATCATTAACTGCACATCTACACATATAAATTACTCACTGAGTAGCAACATGCCCTTCTCATTTCCCAGGACCAAATTATTTCTCATACCCTAGAATCTCATAAAGAGACAAATTCTCTGTATCCTCACAGTGATTTTTCTGCAAGTTATGAGCTAATATACCAAAGGCTTATGTTTTCATCCTTTCCACTGATTTTCTCCCATGAAACCTTTCATCAAAACCCAAAGCACAGCTAGGCATGGTGGCATACTCTTGTAATCCCAGTACTTGGAAGGCTGAGACAGGAGGACTGCAGGTTCATGGGTAGCCTCAGGAACTTAGTTAGGTCCTCCACAACTTAGTGAGACCCTGTTTCAAACTAAAAGAATAAAATAGGGCTGGAGGTGTAGTTCCTAGGTAGAATGCCCCTGGGTTCCATCCTTATTACCATAAGCAAAGCAAAACAAAACAAAACACCCCAAAGCACAGAATGCAACTTATCCTAGCAAGAACTATGTAACCTGGGAAAAAATTCTGAGCCTTTTCTTAGTTAAATTTGATGGAGAGGAAAAAGTTTAATAGCTAATGTTTGTTAATGTACTTCATATAGGCATTATTCTTAAATGTCACACTTAATCCATAAAGCAGAAGCTATTGTTCCCTATAAGTAAGGGATCTAAGGTGAGTAGAAGTTATCAGTGTTAGAAGGTCACATGGATAATGTCTGGATTGCAAGACAGAACTATAGAGTTCTGCAGCCCAAATCCCTCACCTTCATAATAGATAAAGATGGGCTAACAACTGGCCATGCAAATTCCTTTTAATTGCATCCTATTTAGGCTGCATAGCTGTTGAGATCAGATATGGATTCAGGTAAAGCTGAAACAAGACTTATAAAGAGGTCAAGGCAATGCAGCGAACACATCCACCTCTTGATTTGGTTTCCAAATAGTTTTGTGTTAGTAAAACATCAATGTGTTAGTTTTGTGTTAGTAAAGCCTCAATGTTAGGCTATCATGGGTCACATACTCGTGGGTTGGTCTTGGTTTTTACCATGAAGTTTTTATGGAACTGTTACCTCAATTGTATAATGGATATGAGGCATATGCAATATTAGGGACGTGATTAGCAAGTTTCTGGGCAACTAAATGAAAGTGTTGCATTCATTTGATTGTTAACATTGGGAATGATCTTCTCTAAACCATACTTTACCCTCTTGTGATTTGTAACGGGAGAACAAATAGTTTGAAAAGTACACTGCAATTGTAGTAATGAACATATGTATATGTATATGTGTATATGTCTAATATATAATTTGTCTATGTGAGTGAGTGTGTGTGTGTGTGTGTGTGTGAGTCCACATGCATATATATATCCTAATAAATTCACTATATGGGAGTTTAGTCAATTTAATTAAATGATATAATCTATACTTTCTTTGGTTTGTCAACTGAGGGTAACAGTAGACTGTTTATTTCTTGGCATTGTTTATGGAGACATTTTGTTGGGATAGGAAAATACTTTATAAGCATGGCATCATTGGTATTCTTATCCCAATTTATTTTTCTAAGTGGGAAAGCCCAAACCCTTATTTATGATTCAGTGAGGACACTTTGACAAACCCAAAACCCTATAGGCATTTCACTATTTTTTACTATATAGGGTGGTGCTTTTCCCCTATAAATATGTTTAAACCAATATTAATCCTAAAAGCAAATGACTTTAAGATTTTAAGAGCTACAGAAGAAAAATGAGGCTATAAATTTAATTTGCAGTTGGATTGAAGTTCAAGCATAAAACATTTTTTTTGTAGTTAAAAAGTACATATAAGTTGGGTGTGGTGGTGCAGGCCTTTAATCCCAGTACTTGAAAGGCTGAGACAGGAGGACTGCAGATTCGAGGACAGTCTCAGCAATAGACTGAGAGTAGAGAAATTATCAGTAACTTAGTGAGACCCTGTCTGAAAATAGAAAATAAAGAGAGCTGGGAGTGTAGCTCTGAGGTAGAATGCCCCTGGATTCAATCCTTTGTAACATAGATATATGCTGTGGGTGTGTGTTTGTGTGCGTGTGTGTGTGTGTTACAAGTGAGCTTGTATATATTTAGGGATGTGTGTGTCTGTGTTTATTCATATGTGTGAGGCTTTATTAGTATATTTATTAGTATATGGAGAACTTTTTTTTTTTTTTTTTTTTTTTTTGCGGGACTGGGGATTGAACTCAGGGGCATTCTACCGCCGAGCTACACTCCCAGCCCTATTTTTTATTCTTTATTTTGAAACCTAGTCTCACCAAGTTGCAGAGTGCCTCACTAGGTCGCTGAGGCTGGCGGCGAACCCAGATCCTCTGGTCTCAGCCTCCCGAATGCTGGGATTACAAGCGTGCACCACCATGCCCAGCTTGGAGAACTGTTTAAAGATAGTAATAATAATAATAACAATAATAGATTTGGCTTATCATTCTGGAAATATCTACCTTTCCCAATTTATATTACTTTTTAAAATGTATATAGCAGAACTTGATTTAATAATTGTAAATAACATTTAAGATTAGAGGATAAATATGTAAATAATGTGCCCTGACCAGAAGAGGCCAGTTGCTACTGTGCTTAACTGGCAATTGGATTGGCTCAGAATACAAAAATAAGAATTTTTAGTCATATTATGTATGCTCTAAGGAAATGGCCGTTTTGAATCAAAGATATTCCGATGCTCACAACAGTTAAATATTGCATGTGCATCATTCAAAGACTCTAGTTTAACAGGAAGCTGGGCAGAAGAAATGACTTCCTTAAGTAGAATGATGAGTTCATTTAATCAGCTTCCAAATCCCTGACAGGGATTAATCTCCCATTAAGAAATCAGGAAACTCCTCTAAATTAAACACGTGGTGGGGGATTGTCCATCATTCTAACAGAGAGGTTTTCTTTTTATTTCAGCCATTAAGTGCCTGCTATTTTAGCATTTTATGCATTCATAGATATTTGCAGCTTAATCAAAACTAAATTATATTGAGTAATAACAAATACTACTTACTGAGCATGGATTATATGTTAGGCACTATGCTAAGTACCTTGCATGTCTAATTCATATTTTAGAATAAACTGTGTTTTAGGTATTATGAATATACTAATCTTAAGAGTTGCATTGCCAAAGCTCACAGTGCTAACATGAAGCAGGGCTGGAATTTGAATCTTTCTCTAGAAATCAGATTCCTAACTAGAAAGTAGTTTTTCTTTCCTGCTGTTTTAGTCTGCACAGAATGCTATAACAGAATATCAAAGACTAGTGACCTATAAACAAAGGAAATTAATTTGTCAGAGCTCTGGAGGCTGGATAGCTCAAGTTTCAGATGCTGGTGGATTTGATGCCTGGCGATAGACAGCTCCCTGTCTTTTACTAAGACTTCACATAGAGAAAGGGGCAAAGGAGCTCACCTGGACTCCTTTGATAATGGCCAATCCTTAGGTCATTAGGCAAATGACCTAGTTATTTTTCAAAGACCTCCCCTTGAGGATTAGGCTTCTACATATAAATTTGAGGGGGCATGAATATTCAGTTTGAGGGGTCATAAATATTCAGATTGAGGCTCTAGCTTTCTTCTTTATGATAGTAGGGCATAAGCTACTCCAGAAATGAACTAAGTTCTAGGTTGTGTCCTGAATTCACTACTTTTCATGGTGATGAACTTTTATCACCATGATATATACTATCAACAGAAGTTTTTCTTCTGAGTGGTATTATAGTAGCTGGAACCTGTTATATCATGTACATATTTTTACACTATCTTACCCATAATAATATCTATATGTTGAAATAAAGAAAACAGATTATTTAATCTCTAATAATATTTTTCTCATTTGTAAAATGGGCCTAAAAATCTATCTTGCTACTGCATTAACACTGTAAGATAAAGGAACTAAAAAGTATTTAATATAGTACTTGATACAGCTCTCACCAATGAAACATTAGTTGGCTCCATAGAAATAGTAGACAAACTATATATAAAGTTTCTCCATACATAAAAAGAAGACCAAATAACTATGGTTTATTAATCAATAATTAATTCAATATGCTATCCAGAAAGAAATTGCAAGATCATATGGCATATGCCAAAGCCAAGCTACTTTATGACTACACAGATCTGTGGCCTATTAGTAAAGGAAACAGTTTAGAAGGAGAGAACTATGGACTTACATAGGTAACTTGAGCTTGGACATGCTACCCAGCATTTCAGTCAGAATTCCTGGCTGAAGACTCATCTTTCTGGGGCCCACTACAGCTACAAAATGCAGTAGGAATCATATTCATCTGAATGTTCAGCAAGGCATAATAGTAGTAGAATGTTTCCTGGTTGCAAGACATAGTTATAGTGAATATATTTCATTTGTGCTTATTTAATAAAAGGATTACAAATATACCAAATTCCTCTAATCATATATATATATATATATATATATATATATATATATATATATATACAGAGACACACATATGTGTTCACACTTGAAATATACTTAGCTCCTTTAAGCACAAATTAGGATATCACCTAGCAGTGCATCATATAATAAGTTTTCCATTGATAGTTTCTATTTTAAATCACTAGTCACAACGTTGTAGTAATCAGCCAAAGTTTTCTAGCAGGTTAACATGCTTAGAAGTCCTATGCAGAGTAGCCCCTTGAAGAAAAAAAAAGTCCTTTCAGAGAGGGAGAAGATGGAGGTAAAGGGGCATTCATTTGACTAAATGGAAGTGTTATGGTTAGATATACAATGTCCCTTGAAAAGCTTACGTATTAATATTCAGAATTGATGCAATTAAGCTATGAGGATTATAATACCATCAGTAGGCAAATGCATTGTAATGGATTTACTGGGTGGCAACCTAGGCAAGTTGAGTGTGGCTGGAGAAAGAGGATCTCTGGATTTTGGTCTTAAGGACTGTGCTTTTGTCTTTGAATCCCCTTGCTTGTTCACTCTCTGCTTCCTACCTCTGTGATGTGGGAGCACAACTCTTGCTCTCTCCCTCTCTCTGCTCTCTGCCTGCTTATCCTGAGCTCTGAAGATCTGGTCTATCATGGACTGAAACCCCCAAATCTCCAAAAATCTGTGATCAAATCAATCTTCCTTCTTCTAAGTTGTGTGGTCAGTTGTTTTGCATTACAGCAGTAGGAATGTTGGTAGAAACGGAGTATTCAGTGCCACATCTTAGAGGCACCCAAATGACAAACTCCGCTAGTAGTCTTTGGAAGGAAGTTAGAGACAGTGAGAAGCCATGGGGTACTGGGTCAAGAAATGAACTAAGCCACTCTCTCTGGAATAGATAGCTTAGCCAGAGAAACATCATATATTTGAAAAGCCCTGATGATAATATGGAATGTGTTGGGCAGAGTGTCATGTTATACAGGCTCAATCTTGAGACAATCTCAGGAGCAGAAGGGACCAGTGAAAGTGGTGGTTTCCCACTAGCTCTAGAATACACTCCATGCTCGAAAAAATGCTCCTTGATGCCAAATCCAGACTAGGTTAGAACCCTGTATTCTGCTGCAAAGCCCTCTGCAACCCTACTTCTAAGCTAGTTTCTGTTGATTTACTAATTAATTCAGTTATTTTCTATCCATTAAGTAATTTGAACTGTATTTATTGAATGTTTTATCTGTGGTAAGCAGCAAGGTAGGCATGCTGCTCTGCCAAGTCTCCCTAATAAATAATGTAGGCAAACCTTTACCTTCTTGAAGCTTGTGGCCAAAAGAACATTTAGTCTACGAGTCCCCACAGGCCAGAGACTCCTCTCTGCTCACATATAAGTCAGCAGATCCAAACCCATTGTCTGATATGTGGCAAAAAGTTTTTTATAACATTATGGAATTTAGCTAAAGGATCCCTCAGGACTGCCCAACTTCTACTCTAAAATAATGAACATTGATAATGATAATGAGGACAACAGTGATGCCAATTTAATAGTAACTAACACCTTTTCGTGATCACTAAATGCTAAGGCTCTCCACTAATTAACTTAAGTGAATTAACTCATGCAATCCTTATATGAGCATCAGAATAGTCATTATTATTCTTCACAATTTACACATGAGAAAAGAAAGTCTTGGATGAGTGAACATGGAAAGAATCTTGAGAAGTCAGGCGCAATGGCACATGCTTGTAAACACAGTACCTGAGAGGCTGGAATAGGAGGATCACAGGTTTGAGGCCAGTGTGTGTTAACTTAGTGAAATCCTATTTCAAAATAAAAAAGGCTGGGGGGTGTAACTCAGTGGTAGAATGTAAAGGAAAAACAAAAACAAAAACTAGAGAACTCAGGTTCCAGCTAGGATGACTAACTCTAAAACCATCATTTGAATTCGATACTATTTTTTTTTTCTACAGAAACATTCAAGGGTGATAAAGATTCCTGTAGGTAGCAGCAACACCAGAATAAGAGTGCATTCTTTGAAAATAAACTTTTTAAAGACAGCAAAAATATCTGCTAAAGACAATTTGGGATGTTTCTTCTATCCATCACACTCAATGTAGTTAAAAATTTCAGGCAACTTTTTTCAGCCTCCCTTGCCATTTAACTTACCTCTTCTCCATTACTTTGGTGAAAGTATCACCATGGAAACTAGTCTCTTCCCATTGGATTTACACTAATGCTTCCATTTTAACTATTGACTTTGAAAGCACTCTCTAACTTTGACATTAAGTTAGGAGAGCAAAATTGCAAATAGTTAAAAAAAAAATACTACCCATAAAAAAATTCAGCACCCCCCAAAAACACCTAAGAGTTCCTGATTAGGAATCATTTATAATGTAAAAGTGATGGTCATATTAGTAATAATGGCTATTAATTATTGCATTTATATGATATATCAGACTCCATCCAGGAATTCCTCTCAGATATTATTTCATTTTTCCAAATAGTACTGTGAGATAGATTTTACAGATGAGGAAACTGAGGCACAGTGAGGTTAAGTTTTACAAGGTCCAATAGTAGCTGATAAAGCATGTATGGCCAGACTTGTCTGATGCTATGGCCTACTCTTGTTGTTTCTTAAATCTGAGTGCACTTCACAGTATGATCTTAAGGGAACCCACATTTGTCTGGAAAATATTTGGCAAATGATTTTCATGTCAGTTGGTTCAAATTTACCTTTCTAGAGGCAAAGGCTGAGATGGGGATTCTTGTGACAGTGATTAAAGGAATGCTCGCAGGACAAGAAAATGTATTAATGAGATGCTTCAAGTTCATTCTCTGTGTTCATTAGCACTCCTTTTCTCTCTCTCTCTCATACACACTCACAACTTTACCCCCAAATCTAGATTCCAGTAAAGAAAAGTCTGCATCACTCAATTTAGGTTGGCTATCCATTTGTAGGTCAGTGAAATCTAGCCAAGAGTTCAAGATCATATAGTAAACACACTGATGATAAAGCACTTCAGACAAGAGTCAATTTTCAATAAATATTTACCAGCATACATTCCCCCAAAATATCCTACACATTTAGTCCAAAATAAATATCTGTAATACACAGCTGGTTATAGCCACTGGCACGGTAGATTTATAAACTCTCTTAATAACTTTAATGCAGTTTGTATTGTTTAACCACTCGAGTAGCCCTGCGAGGTAGATGATATTTTCCTCATTTTGCAAATGAGTAAGGAGCTCAGAGAACCAAATAATGTGCCTAGGGTCACAGAGCTGCAGAGGCAGAGTCACAATTGAAGTGCTTCTCATCACACCATGCATCCTCGCATCTCAGCTGCCTTAACAGATTCAATATTTCCAGGGGGAACTGCTGTAGGAGAGAGAGTGCGTGTTTCTTTTATGATTCTCTCCATCCTTCCTCCTGCATTAAAACAGGGTCAAGAAGGCCAGCTCTGGTCTCAGCAGGCTCCTTTTAAGGAGCAGCACCAGGGTGCTCCGGAAACCATTCATCTTCCCTCCTGTAGCAGGAGAAAGTCCAGTGCCTGCCACTCTCCCTGCCAGACTGTTTAGATAAATATCTCACAGATCATCTTTTTTTCTCCCTTCTTTTCTCCTTACACTCACCCCCCATCTGACTTCCCTCTGCAATTTCCAAGGAATTAATCTTAGATAAGGGCAAGCATTTTTAGACTAGAAAGAATTTCCGTGGATTCATTTGAAGTATAAACAACTCTCAGAAATTCAATTTCACTGCCACATATGGAGCAACTGCTACAGGCCAAGAACCAGAGTAAGATCTGAAGATGAAAAAGAAATGGAGAGAGAGAAAAAAAAATAGTTGAGAAACGTGAAAGACATGTTTTTAAAATAAATCTTTTAAAATAAGGACAATATATATATTTTTTTAAATAGCTAGGAGTTATTGAGGACCCACTGTGTTCCTGGTACTATATTCTCTGTATTATAAAGGCTTTCTTAACTAATCCACTTAACTTTGTTGGAATATATTATCACCAGTTTACTGATGAAGTATTGAAACCCATGTAAAGAAAGCCAAACATCAATTTCTTTCATGTGGAATTCAAGCATTTTGTTAAACAGAAATACCCTCTTTTATCTGTTCTAGAATTTGGTGCAATATAGTAAGTAAAATACAAAGCAGAAGAGTAGAGTACAACATACTGAAATACCACACAAGACAAACATGTATAAAATGCCACCCTGGAGTGTGGCATTATGCATTCTACGTTGTACCTTAGGCTTCACAGTGGGATTATCAGGGATTATCATCCTCAGGCAAGACTTTAATAAAAGTCACAGCACATATCCTTTTGTCATTTGTAGTAAGTTATAGTTCTGTGCCCTAAGAAAGTTAGAAGTCATATCCAGAGTCAAATCAAGAATTATTAGCAGGGGAAAGGAGTAGAGAATAAAGTTCCCTAAAACCAGTCAGATGCACTTGGAAGGTTAGTGACACAGTATTCGTGGAGAATTGAAAATGAAATAAGATGATAATAACAACAACAATAATAGCAAGCTGAAAAGCCAGTATAACAGAATACAACCCAGAAAACTGTAAGAGTCTAAATTCTGAGTCCAAATTCAGTCTGATTTCAACTCATTCTGGATCTTCCTCCTTGTGTGGCTTTACATAAGACATTTGCTGCCTATCTGTTTAGTCCCCTCAGATTTACTTGTACTGTGAGTCTTTCATGGAAAAATCACAGTGCCTAGCATTAGATAAGTGGACAAAACATGTTATCATAAGTTCATGAAGCAATCCTGCAAATTTAGCTCATACTTTGTCTCTGTGTGACTTAGACTTGAGACCTGCCTGCCTCTTGTTGTAGGAGTCAGTATTTGTTGTCCTATAGGTTCCAGTAGCTGTGGAGTGAAGCAACAGGGAACTCAGTCTCTAGGAGAAAGTAAGGAATCATGTATAGCATACTTTGCATTAATTTCCCATTTTAATCCCACTAATATGTGCACAGAGATACATTTATGAAGTCATTTGAGAAATGGGATCTTTTCAATTGGCCTGTTTTTCCTGATGCTGGCCCATTCTAGTGTCCAAGGATAGAGATTTTTTTTTTCTTTTCAAGCCTTTTATAAGGATAAAAGTTGTTACAGAGCTATAAACCATACTGCAGAGTTAGTGAGATCCCATTATAGCAGTTGCAAATGGATGTTGATAGATTTGACAATTAGAGCATCCCAGTCTGATATGTAAAAGGACCATATTTCTCTCTCGCTCTCACACTCCCTCTCGCTCTGACTTCATGGGATGTTGACCATGGCTCATTCTTGCCTCTGTCCCTGAGGCAGTAAATTTCAATGGAAGTAATAGCTGAGTTTGCTTGAGTTAGCTTCCTGATCAGACTATTTTAAAGGACAGTAGTAAGCTGTCTATTACAACTTTCATGTGATGGCTTCTTTCCACATTCTCCAGAGATGGCTAGTGAGGAACTTCCAATTTGACAATGGAGGTGTGATAATCTTCTTAAGGTACAAAACTGCCTAAGTTCAGCATCCTTAGTAATGTCTGATCTTGTTTTTTTAGTAGGGTCTTTATGTAGTGGTGGAATGAAGTTTGGAATGGAAGAATGAATAAATAAATAAGATTTTAATGAACTTGCAGAGACATAAATCTAATATTTTGATTTCTTTTTTTTTTTTTTTTTTTTTTTGCGGTACTGGGGATTGAACTCAGGGGCATTCTACCTCCGAGCTATACCCCCAGCCCTATTTTTTTTTTATTCTTTATTTTGAAACAGGGTCTCACTAAGTTGCGGAGTGCCTCACTAGGTAGCTGAGGCTGGCCGCAAACCCGGATCCTCCGGTCTCAGCCTCCCGAATGCTGGGATTACAAGCGTGTGCCACCACGCCCGGCTTATACTTTGATTTCTTATTAGAGGTAAAGAAGTTATATTCCATATGCGACAAGTCCTATAAGAGCTAAAACTTTGGCCCAGACAAGAGAACACTAGTTAAAATGTTAAATGTCTGCTCTTTTCATTGGAGCTGTGTCAAGTCATTGTGGAGACACTAGTTATCTCTTGCTGAGTCAGGTCTGATAGGCAGTGATAAATGTCTTTGATTAATAAAATATTAGGAATCAAATTAAATATTACTGAATATAAGTAGTGTCTTTGGTAGACAAGATCTTTTAATATATTGAGCTCTTTATGGTTGGAAAATAGTAACAGCTAATAATAAAAGTTAAATTTTACTGAGCACCTGTCATGTGATATGCACTGTTCTAAGTATTGCATTTTTAGTCCTTAAACAAAGCTGGAAGGAAAATTGTTTTTGTTTCCATTTTACAGGAGAAAAAAAGTTTCATAGTTTGCCCAATAATTTGCAAGTATTCTAGTTCAAAGACCTCTTCCCTTGTCCAACGTAATGTATTTTTAAAATATCATGATAGTAAGATCTTCAATACAATTTTGGGCTGAATAATAATCACACAAAGATATCAGGTCCTATTCCTTGGAATTTATACATGCTTTGAAATGAGGAGATTATCTTCAATTATCTAGAAGATCCCTTCACCTAATCACCTTATGAGACAGAGCCAGGGCAGGGACAGGGGTTAATTACATGAACAGAAGAGGAGAAGGCTATAGGAAGACCGAGGTAGAAACTGGACAGATGCAGCTGTAGGTGAAAAAAAAAAAAACCCATTAGCCACAGCAGCTAGAAAGAAAAAAAAAGCAGCATACTCTTTCCTAAGAGCTTCCAAAGGGATTATAGTCCTAACTAAACCTGACACCATGATTTCATCCCAGTGATGTTGGACTTCTGGTCTCCAGAACTGTCAAAGAACACATTTCAGTCATTTCAAGCTATATAGTTTGTAGCACTTTGTTATGCCAGTCACAGAAAACTAATGCAGGATGTGATAGTTAACTGAGAACTTGAGAAATACTCGATTGTATTTATAGATTAGAATGAATTTCTGGACTAGGCTCAGTTTATGAATACCCTGGAGAGTAGAACTAGATTTGCTGACTCCTAGCCTGACATTTTCAGTTTAGCTGGAAAATTTCCTATCTTCCAACAAGAATCTCCTCTTGAATAATCGCATAAATATCCTCTCTGCCTTCAAGGATCTCTTTTTAATTTATTGTAGTCTTAATCTTAGAAAGCAGTGTTTCTTGTTGCATCTCACTTGAGACCCTCATAGACTGTCTTGTTTAGACATCTGTGCTGCTTTTAAAAGAAAATGAACTTTTAATCATCTAGAATACAATGCTTTCATGTTCAATACTGTACATAATTACCTTTTTCCTTGGGTTGGTATTGAAAGGTATATTATATGCAAAGTTCCATCTCTAAGTAAGTCCTACTTAATTTTTTAACTTTATTGCATTTTTTTTTTGCTTTATGGATTTTCTTATTAAATTATTAACACCATGGTGAAAATACAGCAACTAAATTTTCCTGAAAAATGTAGTTTTTCATTTAGACCATTCTCTGTAGTTAAGTGCATTAGAGATCCATGGAAAGGCACTATGTTGTACGAGAAGAATATAGATTCAACTGGAAAATTCTCCTCTGAACCATGAAATCTGAGGATTGCAGTTTGACCTGAGTCAAGACCTTACACTTCTTGATCCTTGGTTTCTTGCACCTAGACTAGATATAATTGTACTTTCCCCAACAAGGCTGTGTGTGTGTGTGTGTGTGTGTCTGTGTAGAGGGTGATGCCAAAAAACTAACATATATGATTGTACCTTTTTAAACAAGAGAATTATATACACACTTGAATAACGATAGTTCAAGTGACTAAATCCACAGCCTTCAAGATATATCTGGATTATGCTAATCCTCTATGCGCCAAAGCAGAAAAAATAAAATCATTAAGCAATTTATCAATACATTGAGGACATAGGGAAGAATTTTCCATGCCAGGAATGATGGCTCATGCTTGTAATTCAAGTGCTTGGGAGGTTGAAGCAGGAGGACCTCAGGTTGGATACCAACCTCAGCAACTTCGCAAGACTCTCAAAAACCTAGTGTCAACCTATTTCAAAATATAAAATAAAAATAGGGCTGGGACCACAGCTTGTAGGTAGAATGCCATGGGTACAATCCTCAGTAGCAAAAGAGCAAAATAAAATTCTAAATCTTAGAAGTAAATCCACATTTTGTTGCATTAAACTACAATAGTTATCATTTCCTCAACTTCCCTTTTGGTGATCTCTTACCTTTTCCTTATGACCACATTCAATTGTTGCTTCTGATAAAACTTTCCCCTATCCTTCAATGCAGAGAACATTTCTTTTTTTGGTATGCCTTGTGCTTATCTTAGTTCCCTGTAACAGCACTCACAACTGTACTGTGATGGATCTCTTTTTCCAAGTCTGTCTCTTCTGCTCATTCTTGGACATGCACAGGTTATTTAAGCCAGCCTGCACCATTCATTTCTTAACCTTGCAACCAGAATATTAATGTATACCAAACTCTTCTCAATGGTGACATCTAGATAAATATAAAAGCTAAATTCTAACATCATCTTTTGATCCATCTGCTCTTTTGAATAGCATTCATAGATGATTTGGGACTCTGAATTAATCTCTTTCATCATGTCTACTGATTTTATTCCCCATTTTTTTTAGCTCTTCTCCTTAGCTATTATTTTCATTATACTTCTAATCAAATGAGATACTGGTTAAAAAGTAACAGTCATCACAGTCCCTCCTATCCAAAGTCCCTCACAAGAGGTCATTTTAGCAGAGACATTCATAAGAAATTCATATTGGCCCAACTATAAAACTGGAGAGCATGCGAATAATCTCCCCATGGTTTGGCATACATTTGCCTATAGTCCTTTACCCCTTTTATCAGGAATTCTGACATATTTCATACATGATCACTAATCACATGATGACATTAAATTTTAAGAATAGTAAAGTATAACACTCACATTTTATAAAGATGACACTCTGATACAAAGTCTTACAGTAACTCCATTTCATTAAGGACATAATGGATGCCAACTGTATGATAGGCAGTGGAGTTACAGTTCTAAACATGATATTCTAAAGATGCTTCTAGTGTAGTCCTTAAGATAGGTAAAGGAATAAATTGTCTGGTATAAGCCACAGTCTAAAAGTATTCCGATGGACAAAGTCCCACATGACAAAGAATAGATGAAGAGAATGTACTCCGGACTAGAAAGAGCTTTAAGTATAAACTCTGAAAGGAAGGAACTTGTGAAGGAAGAGGAAGATTTAGCCAGGAGAAGAGGGAGGGAAAAAACAATCTTCAGTCCACTTCTATCATTTCTCTTTACTTTCAACACTCTCAAAGGCATATTGAATGCCCCACATGTTTTAAACTAGTTCCTTATGATCACTCCAATTCCCTCTAACTTCTTTTAGTCTATTTGTCTTGATTTTGTAAAATCCTCTCTGTAGTTAGTCTAATAGGATAAGTGACAAAGCAACTCAATCTCAATGATTCTTGTTATAAAATAAAATAGTTTTTTATACTTTTATTGGGGCATTATAGTCTCACATCATAATGTGGTTCACAGTGATAGTGACTCACATGCATACAGCACTTGGTGGGCCTTCCCCTAGGTCCTTCCCACTTCCCCCCTCTCCCATAGAGGATATTGAGACTGATGTGATATTCTCACATATGTACATACTACCAATGGAATTGGTTCATTCATTTATTCTCCTTCCCCCACTACTCTAGACCACCTTCCTGGTTCCACTGGAGATTCTCCTTCATTGTCTAAAGTTGTTCTCGTAACTCAATTAATCTCTAGCTTCTGTATCTGAAAGGAAACATATGGCCTTTACTTTCTGTGATGATAATATTAAGGTCTGTTTATTTTTCTGCGAATGACATAATTTTATTCTTCTTTATTGCTGAGTAAATTCCATTGTGTGTATATCCCATCATTTTGTAATAGTGGGCATATGACAAAACCTATGGGTTACTGTAGAAAACTGTTTAGAGTGTGGTGTTTGGGCTTATACACCCCACCCTTATCTTTATTCAAAAGAGATAGTTGGGTGGTGCCTGTGACCATTGGGTTCATACCATTCAGTAACTACCAAAGCTCTCTTTCTTAGTTTTTAAGGCCCAATTCCAACCAATTTATGACATTACATCCCTTGCTCTGCTCTTGAGTCGTTATAGAATATTTCAAGAGGCTTAATAAAGTTTCAAAATACAAGTCATGCTATCATTGAGTAACAAAGATATTTAATAGGACTAAAAGTTGCCATCCACAGAGATCAAAGTAGGTCAAAAGGTCCAGAATAACTATGCAATTCATCTATATGCAAATACTTTCTTAGAAGTGTGATTCTTCTGCTTTGATTTTTAATAAAGCCACCTGGAGAAGATTCTAGCATAAGCAATACTCCTATGTACTGCAATTTCAATCATGATACATCTAGAAGAATATCGCCCAAGTTTCAAATTAGGGATGATATAAACAATGGTAAAAGCAAACTCTCCTGATACATAGGGATTTTCATCTTGTCCAGTCTTCAGCAACTACAACTTTCTCAGTTCACAGAATTGATTTCTAAATGACATTCATTGTTTTCTTTTTCCTGAACATTACTTTTGCCTTCACCTTCTGACTTCATTCTTACTCTCAGAAACCAAGCTAAGAGCTGAGGACAGAACTCAGTGGTAGAGTACTTGCCCATCATGCACAAGGCTCCGGGGTCCTTCCCAGTGTTACAAAGACAAAAACAAAAACAAATTCAAAACAAAACAAAAGAACAACAGCATCTCTGTTTGTCCAGACTCTAAGGCACAGCTTATCAATCCATGCCTGGTTTCATTAATCTGTCCTCTTCCTGGCCCTTGAAAGTATCTAGTATAAAAATAATGAAAATGATAATAGTTATGACTACTATGATATGGTATCCTAGGTCTGGTCTTCAATTGAGCTCCATTTCTCCATTTCCTGTGACAGGAGACTAAACGACTAAGCTAAACTTACACAATTTATCACTGGCTTAGCGTAGACTCAATCAATTTTGTCTGACTGCAAATATCACACTCAGCACACCAAGAGAAGTTATTCTCTGAACCTCTGTTTGTATATCTACATAATTGAAAACTAAACACTACCTTGAACTGTTGTTCCCAGAAATAAATAAGATTAACATGGCGAAACAAATAATGTACAGTAAGTTCTCAGTAAATAACATTCTTCCTTTATTTTTCTATTTGAGTCTTTAGTATCAAGTAATTTATTTGATTGTGTACTACAGAGACCTATATATGATACGGTAAATGCTTAGGAAACATTTTCTGGGAGAATAAATAAATGAGAAAATGAATAAATAATAAATCAAAGAATAGATGCATGGTTTGAAACTTTCTGATAGTTTTTCTTGAGTTTTTATAGGTTTGTAATCTCTTCAGCTTAACTGAGACCAGCAAGAGAAACATAGAAGGTAAAGGCAACTATACATTCTTCTTTCTCAGAAAATAACTAACAATTCTTGTTAATATTTTAATTATTTGTTCTTTCTAAAAGCCATAATTGATGCTGGTTTTCTATTCCTATCCAATAAGAGTAAAAGGCAAAAAAAAAATATTTCCACCACTATAAGTTCATTGTTAAGATAACATATAACATTATGTAACAATATGTAATGAGTCAATACCTATATGTTTCAGGACTCTTCCAAATAAAAAAACATGAAAGAACACATTTAAAAAATTATTTTTTGACCTTATAAAATGAAAACAAATTACAAACCTAAAGGTATACTAACAGATGAAAGATGAATATACCATTGTTTTCTATAGAAGATTCTGTTTAGGTCTACGTTAGAAAGCATTGCAAAGTACATCTATGAATGGAAAGAAAAGCATAGTCACACATATGTAAAATACATTCCCACTCATATAAAACAAAAGGGAAATGCAGACATAAATATCTATACATTTGTATAAATATAACTATACATATGCAAGCGTAAATATATACTTACACAGAATAGAATGTGGTACTATGAATACTAAGGTTTTGGACATAAATAGATTTTCAGGGATTAGTTGAAACTTTCCTTATCTCATGCTGCATATCTAAGCCATTTATGATTAAACAAACCAAACATGGTTAGATTTTCAAAATTTCACATTTTATATAAAGGGATAACATGGTAAAATATAGGGATGATAGGGGCATATAATCATATTATTTGTATATATATTCTGTAGAAAATTCTCTGGGTGCATATTCATAACACACTTTTCTTATTTAGACATATTGCTTATGGAATAAAAACAATTATGATAGGTAAATTTAATTTGGTGCATTGCATGAATAGCAAATCTGGATCATTAATCTGGTAATGAATATGTCAAAAACGATCAAGTCCACATTCCTTCATTTTACATGTGTGAAAATTTAGGATTAGATAAGGAAAACTATCTGGCCAAGTTGAACCACAAATTACCAGCAGAGCTAAGGGATCTATGGCTTCAATTGATTACTTGGGGGCTTATTTTGATCATAAAATCAAGGAGAGTAAATACAATGTGATGTGTGATATATCAAGGAACTTAGTTATCTTGGTGGTTCCAGTGTACATTTATTCCATAATTCAAAGCTGGCTCAGGTGATATTTAACAATTAGAAAGCACGGAGGTATGATCAAGCTTTGCTCAGAGCCTCAGCTTTTCCTTTCAGCTTAGCCTTGCAATTTGAAAGCCAGAGGGATGATAAATAGCCATAAAATGTAGACAAAGATCCCTTTTGTTTTTCGCATAGAATAGGAAGATGGTCAAATTGATCAGTCATCAAGGTAAAATGAGTCAAAATAAACCCCAGCCTCTTTGATGTGGCCTCAGATGATAGTATCAGAGAAAGACATCATCCTTCCCACTTTCGAGTAATTGAATGATTATATGTGTTTGTGAATGGTTTTCCTTAACTGCTAACTGGTAGTTTGGCATCCTGACATGAGTGTATGTGAAGAGCGATCCTTTAGCCTACACAAGGTAGAAAACCTTGCTCTGAGAGGGATGAGTGGAAAGAGAGACCTCTGAATGAGAAATAATTGTGCAGAAAGCAGGTAAGGACAAAAAGGCACAGAAATTACCCAGCCTGCCCCAAGAGAAATGGCACTATTTTATCCGGGTGAGGCTGCAGTCAGTCCCTTAGACAGGTGGATGTTCAGATTCAGAAAACACAAAGCAAGGACTGTATCGCCAGAAGTATGTTTCCATTTATAAAAAGACTAAAATCTGAACAAGCTTAACCAGTCTGACCTTGGGGAAGCATTATAAAGAAAAAAACAGGGCAGCCTGGGGAGATAGTGAAAGGGATTCAGAGAGATCATGAAAGAGATGTTAAAACATAAAATATGGAAGACTATAGATGCTGGAGCTGACAAATCTTGTTTTGAGGACCTACTATTTTTATTTACTTACTCTGCTATCTGGGCAGATTCTGAAATTTTCATTCAGAAATCTGTTTTTTTCCTTGTTCTCTAAAAAATGAAAATGGTATCACAATTGTCCTTTTGTGATGACCAAAAGAGACTGTGAAAGTAGCACTTGGCAGCAAAGAATAAGGAGTGGCCATCAGAACACAGTTTCACTTCCTTCCTGTCTTTTAGCTCAGAATGATATAAGTTTAGTAATATCAACATTCTCCCAGACCTTAAAGGCCATTATAATCTTCGATTATTTGAACACTTTTCTGAGGAATTTCTTTTTCTTCAAAATACAGTAAACCATTGGGCATGGTGGCACACACTTGTACTCCCAGTACTTGGGAGGCAGAGACAGGAGCATCATAGGTTTGAGGACAGACTCAGCAATGTTGTGAGACTCTTAGCAACTTAGTGAGATCGAAAAGAACAAACAAACAAACAAAAAAGACTGTGGGTATAGCTCAGAAGTAAATGCTCCAAGCTTCAATCTCCAGGACCACCACGAACAATAACATCACCACCATCACAACAATGTATATTCCTCACTTATATTATGTCTAATGTTTTAGATATTTAACCCTGCAATGGTCATGATCAATTTAAACTTTTTATATTCTACACTCTTAGTTTTTATCTCTAGTTTCATCAGCTTCTCACTCTTAACTGAAATATTTGAAGTTTAAAGATCTCAAGGATAACTCATGTGCAAGATGAAATTACATTTTTCAAATTATTAAAAAAATTTCTCATATGACATTTCATATCTGATCTACTTATACATTTACTTTTTGATTAATTAGCTCAAAAATGTTATGTTTCATTATATGCAAAGATCAGACCAAGGCACAAAATCAGATATATATATATGTATATATATATATATACGTATATATATATTTATAAAACTTATATATATATACGTATATATATAAAACGTATATATATACGTATATATATATATAAAAAACTTCCATCGAACTTATTGCCTAGAAGAAAATATAAATATGTAAATATTATATTTGCTGTAAAAGGAAAATTGTTTAATATAAGAGAAAAAACATACCAAGAAGTCATTTGATGGAGAGACTGTTGATGATGATGATGATGATGATGATGATGATGATGATGTTACTCCAAGCTAAAGAATAAATTTGTGCAGAAATTCTATACCTAAGCTGGGTGCAGTGGCACAGACCAGATCAATAGTTGTAGCTTTGTAAGAGGCTGAAGCAGGAAGATGACTTGAGCCTAGGGGTTCCAAGTGAGTCTGAGAAACAGCAAGACCTCGGTATCTACAAAAATAAATAAATAAAAATAGAGTGGGGAAATTCTATTATCCAGAAATTATATGGCATATTCAACAGGAAAATGGACTACCATGGTTAAAAAGCAAAGTGCTAAAGAGATTCTGGTGAGAAATGGGTTGAAAGTTTCTTCTCTGAGATTCATTTTCTTCCATAAACTGAGATGACATCTTGGCAGAGATAGGCTATTGCTTTCTTTCCCTTTTTACCATTATCCTAAGATTATGAGCCTGTAATGAGCCTCTGGATCTTCCTGCCTTCCTCCACCCACAGAGGACCTTGCTATTTCCTCAAAATTTGCCCTGTACATAGCCATAGTGAGTGGCCTTCTCTTCAATCCCTCTGCTTCCATTTTCATCCATCCAAATAGTGGAGTCCTTATCTTTAAGAACCAAAATGCACTAAATGTATTATTTTGCTGCCCAGACAAAATTCTCCATTGCTTTAAAGTTAAATTTGTAAATTCTACACCAGAACATAGGCCATTTCACAAACCTACCTTGATCTTCCAGGAAAATGCTAAATGTACATGCAGTAGATGAATTATCTCCTATTACTTCTTCCCTCTCTCCTTTTCCAGTTATGCATCACCAGTGGTTCTTAAAAATGAGCTTCAGAATATGTCTGGGAAGTCTCACCTCTAATGTGTGCAAGCCCTGTATCTTCGGTGTATAGGCTGAGGATATGGATGCTTCATAAGGGGAATCTCTGGTTACAAACTAAAATCCAAGGATTAATATCTTGTGGTGGGTAAACAAATGCTTTTTCTTTACAAATAAGAATGTGATCTTTGACTAACTTTTTCTGCTCCTCTGGACATTTGACATAGGTAGATTCTCAAGGGTGTGACTAAGCAACATTATTTATGGTAGGAGCAATCTTTGATTATTAAGTTGTATCTGAACTAGGATTTCTTTTTTTTTTTTTTTTTGCGGTGCTGGGGATTGAACTCAGGGGCATTCTACCTCCGAGCTATACCCCCAGGCCTATTTTTTATTCTTTATTTTGAAACCGAGTCTCACTAAGTTGCGGAGTGCCTCACTAGGTAGCTGAGGCTGGCCGCGAACCCGGATCCTCCGGTCTCAGCCTCCCGAATGCTGGGATTACAAGCTTGCGCCACCACGCCCGGCTTGAACTAGGATTTCTATGTGTGAATGATTTTAAAAAATGATAATGGTGCCATTCCCACATGGAGAGGCCTTTTGTGACTACCATGCCCTAGATGGAAACTGTGGAAGCTTTCCTCTGGAGATGTCAACAGATACCAGTTCACATGGGAGAGGAGGGTTCTAAACTCGGCCGGTTCACACCTGCAAATGTGTGTGTGTGGTGTGTGTGTGTGTGTGTGTGTATAATTCCCCACCCCTCCCTTATTGCCTAAGCTTTCGCCTTGTGGAGGTAAGGGAAACTGGTGGAAAATGATTTCAGGTGATTCCATGTTAACTATGTGAACAGGTACCTAGATTCCTGCAGGGACATACTGACTGGTGTGTTCTACTTCGTGACCTAAATTATTCTGAGTAGCTGCAACCAGGCATAGCCTGTGATCGTCTTAATATTTATTTAAGGCTGAGAAGAGCCCTGGTAGGCATTGTCTGACACTAATATGTATGGTTTCTCAAAGTCTATGTAATTTCATGCCTTTGTATCTTGGCTCACACTGTGTCTTCCTCCCCATCCTTCTCCACCAGATAAACAAAGCCTATCCTTCAAGGCTCATCTTAGATGCTACCTTAACTTTTTAGTGCTTCCTCGAAGAAAAATGATTTTGTTGCCATGTCTATTTGCATGACACCCAGTCCATGCCCTTATTTTAGTATTTACTCTTTGCTGCTGCAGTTATCCTTGAAGTATCTGCCTCTGTTCTTGGGTGCACAGTGTGACTCTGCATTTCAGATACTCAGTTTCTTGCAGGATTCCTGAAACAGAAGATATGACCAGCTGTTTGCTAATCTCTCCTAAGTCTCTAGGATAGCACTGGATGCTTTGGGATTAAGTAAAAATTAGACTGCTTCAGCAGGATTTAGGCTCTAGCTATCTCCTTAAAACATTATTTTCCTAAGACTCTTATGTCCTCTACTCCTGGCATTCAGTCTCTTTTTATGATGCATATTACTTTCAATTGCTGTGTGACTGTGTTATTATCATGGCTGTAGTTAACAAAATTACCATATGCCTTATTTTCTCCCCTCAGAATACATGTTCTTGAGAGAAGGAGCGATATCTTAATCTTTATAGAGAGTAAACTCAAGAATTCAAAAGTGAATATAAAGAATATCCAATGGAAAGTTTGCTAAAATACATTAAACTACAGTTTCAAAATATAATGAGTTAGATTATAGTTGGATTTACACTTGTGTAATTTTGTTAGATTTATATTTGTGTAAATGGTCTGGTTTTTGTAAGTTTAAAGAAATATATTTTGTAGCCAGGCATGGTGATGCACACCTGTAATTCCAGTATTTGGGAGGCTAAAACAGGAGGATCAAAGATTGAAGGACAGCATCAGCAGCAGAGTGAGACTCTCAACAACTGATGGATACCATGTTTCAAAATAAAAAATAAAATAGGATTGGGGTGTAACTTGGAGCCAGAGATACACCCCCAGTTCAATCCTCAAAGTTCAATCTGCAGTAACACACACACACACACTCACACACACACACACACACACACACACACACACACACACACATTTTGCTTTTTTCTATCATCATTATTCCCACTTAAATAGCAATTGACAGTTTCCAAACTATTTTTATGTGCATTATGTCATCTGATTCAGATAGTAGTATTTTATAAATAGAGAGAAGGGGTTAAATAAAGGACAGCATAACTATTTAGAACCACACAGAGCTGTTCAACTCTGTCTCCAGCACTTGGATAAAACATTAGAATTCTGTTATGTAGTTTGATATGTAAGGATAAAGATATTGAAGTCTGCTCTAATGATTAAACTATAAATTTCTTACACTTATCATACTATTTAAAAAAAAAAAAAAGAAAGAAAAACATACTTCAATCTACTTGCTGTGTTAGAATACGTCCTCCAAAAGCTCATATGTTGGAAAATGCCTCCTCAAAGTCACATGTTAATGGTTCTGGAGTTGGGGTCTTTGGGGGAGGGTAATTACAATTAGGAGAGGTCTGGGAGGTGAAGCCCCTACGATGGCATTAGTGGCTTTATAAAATGTTAAGGAAAGATGGGCACTAGCACACATGCACTGTGTTGACCTGTGACGACCTCTACCATGTCATGATGCAACAAGAAGACCCTCACAAGATGCTGAGCATATGCCAGCACTGTGCTCCTGGACTTCCACGGTCCATAACTACCAGCCAAAATAAACTTCTCTTCTATTTATATTATAGTCTTTAGCTGAGTGTGGTGGTGCACACCTGTAATCCCACCACTTGGGAGACTGAGAAAAGGAGATCAAGGCCAGCCTCAGCAACTTAGCAACATTCTCAGCAATTCAATGAAACCCTGTTTCAAAATTCAAAAAATAAAATAAAATAGAAAGTAGGGTTGAGGGTGTAGCTCAGAGGTAGAATGCCCCGAGTTCAATCCCCAGTACCATGAAAAGTATATAGATAAATATAAATAAATAAATAAATAAATAAATAAATAAATAAATAAATAAATAAATTATGCAGTCTTTAGTATTTAGTTATTGCCACAAAATATGGGCTAAAACACTAGGATTAAAATTGTAGTTACTTAGATTAAAAAAAAATTTGAAATGTTCCCACAGACCACAGGAATATCCGGGTACCTAAGGTTTAATAGCATTGTTATTCTGAACAATATCTAGGGGTTTTAATGATTAAAAATTAGAATCCTGCTTCTACTGAATCTAAACAACTTTTAAGAGATGCTAAGTAAATAAAATAACTCATTTTGTGAGACAATGATCATGGAAAAGAGGATATAATGAAGAGTAGGATCACTCCTATATTGAGAAGGATCAAAGCCAATACTATGGTAATACAGCCCTAAGTACTGGAAGAATTTTATATATGATGATATATTGAGATGTAGCTTGACCTCAGCCTTTTCCTCTTCTCTTCATCTGAAAATGAAAGCTGAGTACTCACTATTCTGTACTTTCCTCATTTATGAGATTAAATTTGCTTAGAAAATTAGACTATCATATCTAAATCAAAGACTGGGTGATTAGTGTCAAAGGTATAGGTGTTAGTTTTATTTTCTATATCTACATCACCACAAACTAAGCAATTTATCTCTGTTTCAATTGGAAAGTGTCTAGTATGAAAATACATAATTAGAAAAATACCTAATTTTATTGGCTCATGTGGGTAGTCAATAAGTAATTATAATGCCTATTTCCCTAGCATCCTGCCCCTAGATAACCTGAAATTTAGGGAGAAAAGTAATAGATAGATGATAAAAGGAAGGAAGGAAGGAAGGAAGGAAGGAAGGAAGGAAGGAAGGAAGGAAGGAAGGGAGGGAGAGAAGGAAAAATGAATGCTGAGAGCATTTATCTTCCATAACTGATGACATGAAAGTTGATCATGTAATAGTAATCTCTCTCTCTCTCTCTCTCTCTCTCTCTCTCTCTCTCTCTCTCTCTCACACACACACACACACACACACACACACACACACACACATTCTATATATGGCCTCAGTCTGCTCACTCCCTCTCCATTATTGTCCTGGCTCTTCATATGCATCCTACTTTGGGCAATAAGGCATTGTTTTGAGTCTGTTTACTTATATACAAATTTGAGTAAATTTTGTATTTTAACAATTTAACAAACATCATGAGGCAGGTAAGAGGGAGGAAATGATGGTGACCTTTTCAGTCCACCATCTTGAAGCAACTGTGGTATTGCTGTGATCTGTACATTTATAATTAATGAATACAAAAAGTAACAACCTCTGCTTATCACTCTTTGCAGGTTTCTCTGAAGATTTATTTATTTTCATTGTTCAGTTTCCTATTTGTATTTTAATTAAAAATTTCCCTCTGCAGTCACCCCAAAACGTGGAAGGTAAACTTTGCTGGTAGCTCCCTGGCTGAGAAGCACACAATAGCTTTCATAAACATTGAACTAATCAGGGTTTAGGGTTCTCATTTTAATTTATATAGCTTGTTGTCTCAGATCTGAGAGAATCTAAAGATTAAGGTTTGATTAAATGCATTAAAAAGTGTGTAATATCTTCCTACAGCTTGGTAGTATTTTTTTAAAATGCATTTCACAAAATGAAACAGGAGCAATGTTAATGAGTGTATTATCTGTTGCTTGCATTAATTACAGCCATTCTCTTTTTTTCTATTTTACTTCAAAGCACTTTGTATCACTGATAATTAATTTAAAAAGTCCATTGCAATTCCTCTTGACAGAAACCAGGAAAGGAGATTGGAATACAAGCCAATAATTTACATGTCTCATTATACCTTGTTGCTTTGAAAAAGTTTATCCAATTTTTACTCCATCTCGTATATGCTCATGGTGAATAAATTAGTCACATTTAAAAATTTGACATGAGTTATAAAGGAACGAATATATAATGAATGGAAAAAATTTGATATGCTTCTCCACCCAGAAATATTAACAGTAAAACAACTCTCAGTGTTACTTCATTCATGAAAGGATCTATTAAAAAAAAGTTTTATAGAATTTTATGTAGTAGATGTATGTGTAACTGTATATAATTATTGTGTATAACTATTTCCTTATTAATGTTAACATTTAATCCAATCACAAATTTACTATTCAAATGTTCCAATGAAACCTATGCTTGTATTTGATCATATAGATGAAGTTTTTGTTTGTTTGTTTTGGTTATTATTACTGCTGACCTCTTTTCTTTCCTTGAAGAAATACCTGTAAATGTAAATACTAGACAAAGATTATACATGTTTAGAATTTCTACAGATGAAAAATAATTCTGGTCTAAAAATACTAGGCAATTTAAATTTCCACAATAAAAAATTGATGACACTATCCTACCCCATATTGTTGGCACTTTTAGTTATTAGAAGTATTTTCTCCTTCAAATACTTTTTGAAAAAAAGTAAGTAAACCCAGCACATTATTGCTATAGTATGCATTTATTTAATTAGTGTTAAAGCTGAACCTCTCAAATGTGTCTGATCTTTTGACTTTCCTTGTTACTTAATATACTCTTCATATGTTTTTAAATTTTATAGGATTATTGATGACTTGATTTTGATTTTTTAATCTGTCCTATAAAATTAAATTTGCTAGCAAACCAATGTACACACTCAAAACATTCCCAAACAAATCCTCTGTATACTAACATTTTCCAGCCACTATCTAACTCTCCTTATTTCTTAGAGCAATAGTTTAATATCTTTAATCTGTCACTTACGTTCTTCCATAATGTGACTTTTTATTTTTATTTTTGTAGATTTTGCTTTCTCTTTTGTTAACTTCTTTTTAGCCAAATCTCATAGCATTTCTAAATTCGCCTTTCAGTTCTACACGTATGATGTCTCAGTCAGGATTCAAAAAAACTCCAACCCCTATAACTTTGTTGATTGTATTCGGCAGTATGTATAGATACTGTACTAGTCAGCCTTCATTCCTAGCAGCTAGAAGCTTTCCTAGGTCCTGCTCTGCTATACATATCTAGGGAGAAGCCTCCATAACCCCTTAACTCCAGCAAAGCTAGCATTACATGAGCACCAAGAATGACTACCAGCAGGAACAGTAATCAAGTCCCCATCAACCAAGGCTGTGGGGGGCCAAATTTGAGTGCCTTTTTTCTAAATGGTGGCCTTTGAACACACTTGGCTTCCATAGTTGTGCTCTTGAGCCTGAAATGGATGGAATCCTGAAATTCTAGAATTACCCACAACACTGCTCTCCTTCCTTTGTCTCTATACACACTACTCCATCTTTCCTCAGCCATCTTACTTTCTTCTGCAACCACATGACTCTGGGCCCCAATTTTATATGTTTTTCTGGCCAAACAACAAATCTCTAAAGTTTCTCTGCTTTGCATTCTCCTCTTTCTTTTAATATAAACAGACAAGGGCTGATATTAATAATCATGCCTCAGTCTGGATGTGTCCTTATCTTGAGATTTTTCCTGCCAGGTCAATCAGTCCATCATCTATAAACTTGACCTTATCGAAATTTTCAGGACCGAAACAAAATACGTCCATATGTTCTTTGCCAAAATGTAACACAAGTGGCCCCTACTACATTTCCCTATGGAGTCCTCTTTGCCTTCTGAAATCTCATATATACAGTCTAGCCTTTACTTCTTACTCTCATAAACCAGTTTTAAAGACTCATACTTTGTATGGTCAGGCCTAGAGAGAGCAGTAACCTCACATCTCTGGTACTAATATCTTTTCAGTCAGTATTTTCACTGCTCACTGCTGTGATCTAACATAAAACGTAGAGGAAGAAAGATTTATTTGCTTACAGATCTGGAGATTTCATTTTCCATTTTACTCTGACCGACAAGCAGAGGCCATGCATACAGGTCTTTGTGGCATGATGGTGAGAGGCAGAGAGAAAATGGATCAGAACCAGAAGCTATAGCTGGGCAGGGCTGGGACACACAAATAACCACAAACACACACATACCGTGCATGGCCATACCCTCAGATACTCACCTCTGAATATGGCTGCCTCCAGGGCATAAGGTTGGGGGGACATTTTATGCCCCAATTATAAGACGAGTATAGCACTGGTATACAAGAAATAGTTTCTAAATCAGTCAACTCAAACTGGCTACCTGCCACTTCAATCCTAGTCACTTTATCCTCAATTAATTCTCAGTGTTCATACCTCTGCCATATTCTCTACTCATGATGTCTCTAGGAATTTTAGGACAGGGCTTGAAATACATCAGTTGTTCTGATAATAAACTACCTGAAGCAATATATAAAAGTAGTTGAATTACATGAATGTGTTTTTCACTGTAGGAAAAATTAGGGGCACTTGTCACTAGATGATGGTAATAGTGACAATATATTTCTATTCTCTTATCTTCAAGATAAATTTATATAAAGTAGTTCACAGAATTCCTGACATTTACTATAATTTCACAATAAATCTTAAGGACCATATTTTTTAATTAAAAAGGACAGTGGAAGTACACACCTGTAATCCTAGTACTTGGAAGGCTTAAACAGGAAGATTGCAGATTCAAGGACAGCTTCAATAGTATAGCAAGAGTCTCAACAACCTACCAAGGCCCTGTTTCAAAAAAAATTTAAAAATGGAGTTGTAGCTTAGAGGTAGAATACAGCTGAGTTCCCCTGCACCACCAATAAAAATTAATTAATTATAAAAAGTACAAAAATCATTATAAAAGTTTTTTATACTGGAGGTTCTTTAAAAGACTTGGAATGGATCCACCGTACAACCCAGGCATAACACTTTTGGGGATCTTCCCAAAGGAATCGAAACCAGATTACTATAGGGAATGTTCATGTCCATGTTTATAGAAACATCACTCACTATAGCCAAACAATGGAACCAGCTTAGGTGTCCCTCAGTAGGAGAATGGATTATGAAATTATGGTATATATGCACAATGGAATTCTACTCAGATATATTTTTAAAAAAGAACACAATCATGTCATTTGCAGTAAAATGAGTGGAACTCGATAATATTATGCTTAGGGAGATTAGCCAGTCACAGAAAGTGAAAGGCCATATGTTTTTTTTTACTCTTATGTGGAGCCTAGAGAGAAGCTGGGAAACAAAGATGACCTCAGATAAATGAGGGTAGACACTAGTGCAAAGGGGGAGGGGCATTCAAAGAGGGAGATGGAGAGGAAAATGGGAAGATCTGATGATGGAAAGTCTTCCAACATTCCTTTTTTTTAATTAATGAAATTATTTGTACTAATGTGAAGATTATCTAAGGTGGGAGGAAATGAACAGGGCAGGAACCAGAGGAAACACAATGAATGCTGCGTGCATGTACATGTTTGTCACCCTGAACCTCACTATGATGTATAATTACAATGAATCAGTAATATATATATGTATATATATATATATATATACATATATACATACATATATATACTGTTTGTGATAGTGTAGGTTTTTTCATATATTTTCATTCCTCCCGCTCCCCATCTCATGTTAATAAATTCAACTTTAAATCTCAAGTGATGTGCATGATTGATGATGATAAATAGGATTTTGCAAAAGCAACACAAGCAGAGGACTTATGTGTGTTGCAGCAATTCAACTTGGCTTTTGCACTGAAGTGCCACCTCACAGGAAAAAGTGCCCAGGCAATCTGTTGGCCTTGATTTCTAGGACCAAAGCAAAGCTCATAGAGCAGAATTGCCCTCAATCCAGGGCCCAAGGCCATGCTCAACTCAGTCTTCATTCTGAAGCAAATCTACCCAGCTAAGACCCAGATAGGTTCACCAAATCATAGATGATCTGTACCTCTTGAGTGTAAGAACAAATGCATGTTGTTATAAGCTACTGAGTTTGGGGATCATTTCTTATACAAAGGTATACAAGTGGTGCCCAATAACAATTAAATAATAGTAACTGGTTGCCAAGTGCCTACTATAGCTTGTGTCATTTGATCTGCCCACAATTATAAGAGGATTTGTTATCCTCAGACACAGAGGTTTGAATTATCATGTTTAAATACAAAAATAAGAAGTAACAAACAAGATTGGAATTCAGGTTTATGAATTCAGTATGCCTATTTTTAGTGATCATAATATATAGACTTATTAAATGTCCAAAATTTTACTTTCCAGAAAGATACAATATACTTTAAGAATTTTGAAAGTATGTCTGATATTCTTTCCTTATGAGTGGGAGTCTGTTCTAATCTGACATTAACGATAGAGGAAAGCAATAGTTCTTAATCCCATTTACTCATTGGACTTGCCAATGAATGGTGATAGCAAGGAGGGTGAAATATGGATATTCAGAATCCAACCAGGATATTTTAAAGCAGGGGTGGAGATGACAGATATTTATTTAGAAAAAGCTCTTTAGGCAATTTGGAAAAAGGCAGACTTTCATCTCTCCAAGGGACTCTTAGGCTAGGAACGGTAAATTTTATCAAGAAAATAAATCTGTTTATATTTTGTTTCCTACATGCTAAGTTGTTTGAATATGCTTATTTTTGCTCAAAGAGAATTCTGCATCCAATATAGTGACCTAAAAATAAATTCATCAAGAGAAACTCCATCCTCCTCATGTTAACTCTTCGGCATCATGAATAGATCATAACATTAAAAGTCAAAAAGTCGATGCTTCCAACTCTAGTTCTTTCCTAAGTAGCTGTATAGATTTAAATCTAAACATGCTAGTTAAATTCTCTGGATTCCACTTTCTTTATTTAAAAAAGAAACAGGTAGGGTATACTTATTGAGTAGGATTTTTGAGAGAATTCATGGAGATAACATTTTTTAGAATATGTTGCACAGTGGCACATCATGGTAAGTAACACATGGTATTTAGATAAGGGAAACATGATCTCTTATCTAAAATTCAAGCATTACAGAAATTTTGTTTTTGGAGATCAAAGACTCCTACAAATTCTCATTTTTTAAAAAGTCCTATAAGCAGTGGATGCTGAGTGTTGTTTTTTTTTTTTTTTTTTTTTTTTCCAAAGAACTCTATTCAAGAGACAAAGCCCATGTCAATATAGGATTATGCCTCAGGATAATATTGCCTCCTCACCTTGTGTTTGATCCAAAAGAGAAAGCAGGACCCTGAGTTGCTCTGATCCAAGGACCTTGCCAGAATATAAAATTTACAAAACAAGCCGGGCGTGGTGGCACACGCTTGTAATCCCAGCATTTGGGAGGCTGAGACCAGAGGATCTGGGTTCGCAGCCAGCCTCAGCTACCTAGTGAGGCACTCCACAACTTAGTGAGACCCTGTTTCCAAATAAAGAATAAAAAATAGGGCTGGGGGTATAGCTCGGAGGTAGAATGCCTCTGAGTTCAATTCCCAGTACCGCAAAAAATAAATAAATAAATAAATAAATAAAATTTACAAAACAAATTGTATTCCAAATTGTCCCTTTTTTATTTTCTAATTTCATTAAACATATAATAATGAAACATGACCATATACTTTTACTTACATATAGTCTATGTTTACCCACCTATCCTTAATTTAGAGGAAGATAAGTTATTCAATGTTTAAAAGGTTACTTGTTTTTAAGATAAATTCTAAAGATAAAAATTGCAGACATTAAACAAGGAAAGATATAACTGTGCAAAACAATTTTTTATCCATGTTTTTTGGGTAGGTAAAAAATTTATTAGTTCTTTATTCACATTAAAAAATTTAAACTTAACTATGTTAAGAGTTAAAGGAACTATAGTAAACATCTATAAAAATAGCCAGTCTTAAAAATCCAGATCCTGGACTTACTCCAATAAAATTTACTAAAACTTTGTAAGAAATTATGTCCTTTCAGAAATTACCTCACAGACCAAGATGTGTAACTTCAGCATTTCATTTATTTTATAAGTTATATTCTCTCCTCTTAATTCCAAGAAGAATATTTAGCTGCACTTTTATTTCCAACAGAGAAGATCAGGTCTTTTTTTTTTTTTCTCTCATTTCTTTTATGTGTCTAGAAAAGAAATCTATATACTGCCAGAGAGATATATTGCTGTATAGATACCTCAGATGAGATATCCAGAGACAAGCTTTGAAGCAGGAGTGAGCAAGAAGTCAAAGCTGGTTACTGGGAAGTGAAATTTATGACAGTCACAGACTCAGATGAAAAATAACAAGCCAGAACACTGAGTGGTGATCTGAATTTGGACATGTTTAAGAGCGTGTCAAGGTTCCCAAGTCAGTGAATAGCAGAATTTGGAACCACCTTGGTAAGTACCGTGGTCAGATGTGCTACATGAGTTGTATGAGTTGTCTGATGTCCATGTGGGTACAATATCTGCATAGAGGTTGGAATACACTTTTCATTCATAATCTATAATGAACCCAATACTATGAACCACAATGAAGGGCATAATAACACTTGGGGGAAAGTATGTGAGTTAAAAACCACTTTGCCTTTTTCCTAAGCATTATGTGGAAAGAAAAATAAATAAATTGCTACAATTAGGGTTGGACATACTCTGATGGTTGGTTTCTAAAGGCCCTACCCTTAGCAAGTGGATAAACTTGATGATGTGAACAATGGGGGAGTCTTTTCCTTGGAGAACTTAAAAAAAATGGCTACACCTTATCTAGTTTACTAATGGGGAATGTTTTCATAAAGTAGAGACTTGGTTTTGGTTGTGACCATATAGAAGAAGAGTCTAATACCCAGAATCCATTTTTTTAAAATCCTGTGATCACTAATTTCCTGTTGTGTTTCCAAAAATCACCCACTGTCACCACTCTGGAGCCCTAGTTTTCCTTGACAGAAACACTCCTTAACTTGTGATAGGGGTTATACCCAAATGATCCTACTGTAAATTGAAATATCGTGAATCTAAAATGTACTCAATTCATCTAACTTATTGACCATCATAACTTAGCAATATGGTGCACTATAGAGTATAGGTTGTTTACCTTTGTGATCACTGTTACTGCCCAGAAACCTGAGAGAGTATCATCCTAGATATTGCTACTCCAGGAAAAGATCAAAATTCAAAATCTGAATTCAATTTTTTACCTGAATGTGTATCACTTCTGTATCATTGCAAAGTCAAAAATATATATAATGTAATAAAAAGTTTCATCTGGCAATTTCTGAGATCATAAACTCAAGTTGACTCTAGGCTCTGTTCCTATCAAAAGAAGCCTAGGAAGATTACATTAAAAAAGTCTAAACCTAATAAAGAATTATTTTTACCTTAAGATGCCAGGACTGCAGCTATGGTTTCTAAATATAACCATTAATTCATATAATCACATTCAATCATTATTTAAAAGTTTTTTCTTTGCATGTCTTTGTTCTGTGTCCTTCACTTTTCTTTGTACCTAATTCAATGGCAAACTAAAGCCAGGAATATAGAGAATCTCATCCTCTAGCCATTGCATTAATTGATGTCTGGGAGTCAGGTAAGGCTATCTAATGAGACTGAATCAAGTGATCAGTGCAAAATGATGAGTTTCAAATACATTTTATCTAACTGTTTGAGCTGCCTTGAAAATTGGCATAATTATACAGTCTGAGCCTCTAAGATATGGTAATTCTTGATTCAGATATTTCATTTCACAGAAGAGGAATGGGAAGGCAAGGTTTTATGGAGTGATTTCAGTACTTATTGACAGAATGTACTTTTTGAATCACATGAAAGAGATGTAAATTAATAAATTACCTCAAGCAATTCTGAACAAGTAGTCCCACCCTACCATCTCCTACAAATAGAGCCTTTTTTTCTTTCTTTTTATTGCTCTTTGAGAGAAAAATAACCCTTATAATCAAAGAACTATGAATATTCAGAACAAAAATGGGATTAGAAAATTTATGGTGCTTATACAATGAGGGGAAGAAATGAGATTTTTTTAATTCATTGGGTAACATCATAACCATTCCAGATTCCATGGTTTGGCACTTTCTCTTCAGCACAGAGGGATCTTTATGAAGTAAAAGAAATTTTAGAAATAAATTGTATTAAATTATGGCTAGAAAAACATCATAAAATTATTAGGATTTAAAAGTTGAAATTGTGTGTGTGTGTGTGTGTGTGTGTGTGTGTGTGTGTAGAAGAGAGGGTAAATGTATGGAACCCTGTTTCCAAATAGTCATCTAGTCATTTGTGACTATAAATTCAGTGAAAACAAGCAATTGTTCTTTCAAAAATGAAAGCCATTACTGACTGCCCACTATGTTCCAGGATTGGATAGTCCTAAAAGATTCTATAGACTTATTATGCCAAGATCTCTGTCCAGTGGAACAGAAAAATTAAGAAGAAGATACACACATGTATAAAGAATAAGTCAAAATAATTCAAAAGATACTACAATCTATTTGCCTCATCTGGATTGTTGTACCTTAATGGTCAACTTAAGTCTATGTTTACCACTTTCCAATCTACTTCCATTTCACCATTTTCTAACCTGTAACATTCCGTTGTTATGCTGACTCATTGTTATATCATTAATTCATGCTAACTCAAAGAATTGAAGCACACTAAATATGACTGCTCAGTAAGAAAGGGATAAGAACAATAGGGTAAGAAAAAAAGAGGTGCAGTTATTTTGTTCTGATGTGAAAAGCTGATCACATCCCCTCTTCAATACTGCTGTGGGGAAAACAAATCTATATGTGGAATTCTCTGAAACTAAGCAAGCATTGCAGACGAATCACAAATAAAATATCACAATATATAAGACAAATAACTTGTCTTTTTGCTTTTGAGTACTAGGAACTGATTTTGCATGAGGTATTTGATACACTGATGTATGAAACAAATCATTGATTTTTTTTTTACCTTCACTAACACAACAATATGTATATCATAACATGGAAAGGAAGGAAGATTATTGCTTCTACAAATGGCCAAAAAGTCGTGGGAAATGACTATGGAATAGCATAACATTTTTTCAGCTCCCCCCAGAAGAGGAGATCTAAACATACAGACAGGGATATTTTGATAACATCATTAACTTTAAAATACATCTGAGGAGCTCAACTTGGGGACTCTAAAGCAAAAACATTTTTTTTTTAGTTTTGAGTGCAGTATTTTTATTTTTACTTATTTAAATTTATGTATTTATTTATTTTAATTGGTGCATTGTAATCATACATCTTTGTTAGGTACAAGTTGGTAAAGGCATACATGCACACATTTCTCATTTAACCTTTCCCCAATTCCCTCCCCACTTCTTCGCCTTCCCTCCTTCTCAGGTTCAGCTGAGTGATTGACTTTCATATGTTTGTGAAAGTACATCATGTGCATTAGGGTGCCCCTCCCATCACCTTTAGTTAAGTCAACTTCTTTGCTCATCTAAGGTTTCTCCTTCTTCATCTGGAATCCCTCCTATGCTCCATTTTTTCCCTAGCTTCCACATATTAGGGAGAACATATGATTTTTTACTTTTTGTGACTGACTAATCTCACTTAACATAATGTTTTTTAGTTCAATCCATTTCCTTGCAAATGACATGATTTTTTCTTCTTTATGGCTGAGTAAAATTCCATTGTGTACATATCCCATAGTTTTGTAATCCATTCATCTGTTGATGAACATCTTGGCTGGTTCCATAGTTTGGCAATTGTGAATTGTGCAGCTATAAACATAGATTCATATGCATCAGTCTGATACTGTCAAAATAAGACAGTCTTTACCTACTTCTACATAAACAGGTATAAATTGTAAAATCTCTGTGGTAGTACAAATAGTGCATCAAACAAGAAAGCTAGAGTTTAAATAGAAAAAGTGATATGATTGAGGAGGTCTGGATTTCAAACCATGTCTACATCCTATAAGTGCAGCTACCTTTAAGGTTCTTCTCCAATTATGTGATTCTGCTTACAAATAGCGTCCTGCCCATAACAGCAATATGGGTATGGCTTCTATTCCGTTTTTCATTAAACATCTGCATTTAAGTGGATCCGAGTGCCTAAAAAAAATCTCTCTCTTTATGTCTCCTAATCTTTTCCTCTTTTTTTTTAATGATGTTGCCATCTTTTCATCCTACATGGATTTATTGTATTTATATCTGCTGGTGTTCAAATCATTGCAAAATTCCTCATCATTTAAAAAGTCCATTCAACTCAAATCAACAGAAGGACATTTCTAAGTCTCCTAGCCATCTACCAGGAAGCGCTTTTTATTTCTGCTTCATTGAAGAACTGTAGAAGGAAATGAGCTTATTTGAAGGCCTGTCACAAAAGCCAGAAAGCAAAAAGAAGATAATACAGAGCCCTTACCCTTTCCTTGAGTTTCACCAATTTATGTGATAATTAAGGATATAGCCTCCAACCTTGGCTTGCCTGTTTTTGACTCACATGATATTCAAGAAGAGATAAGAGTTCACAAACAGTCCACTACCTTCTTCCTCTTCTCTTATTTTCTGAACCAACTATGCGTAATGTGAATTCATGTTGAAAGCTGTACTGACTGTAAATTCTCATGGGTATAAATGTGCTGTCATTAGTTCATGCTCAACCAGAGAATTGAAGCACAATAGAATCGCCCTGTGAGGAAAGAGTAAGAACAAAAATAAAGGATAAAAGAGCTGCAGTTATTTTGCATGGATCGAAGAACATCCAGGGCCATTTAAGACTCATGCTAGTCTTGTAAAAGTTACAGAATCAAACAAAAACCGAACAGGGACCTATTTTTTTCAGAGCATCTATATAAAATGATGACAATTTTTCCCATGAACAACTTAATTTAGGTGGAAACAATAATATTCTGAAAGGTGTCATAATGTATATCCAGGAAGGCTATGAGATTTATTGCTAAACTGTCATTAGTATGATATAGGCTACCACCATTTTGAATGATGTTGCATTAGGGGTCTTTTTCATCCCTTATACAAATGTATATTTACTGAGCATCTATTATATACCAGTGTGTGGCATATACATAAATACTGACTCATCATTTTAGCATTCATTTCATTACTAAATCATTTTTTCAAAAATATTAAATACGATCCTCTCCTCCATGCAGTTACTATGTTAGTTAGGCAAGCAAAATTCTATGTAGATAACATAAAAACAGTTTTACATTTGATAAATTTAGAGATGTGGGAAAACAAATAAATATTGCTTTAATACAGGCTAATATCTGACAAGACAGGGTTGTGTCTCAGATGGCATGAAGAATGAACTGTTGAACTGTTGGTTGACTCTCCTTTTGGAGATGGCCTACATTCTCCCTTGAATATTTCTTTTTTATTACTTTTATTGGTACATTATAATTATATATCATAGTGAGGTTCAAAATCAGACAAACAAATGTGCACACAGGTCTTGGTGTGTTTCTCTTCAGGTCCTGCCCCAGTACCCATGCCTCCTTGTACATACTAGTGAGATTGATAGTGATTCCTTCTTACATGGGCACAACAGAGCATTTCAACTGTTTCTTTCATCAGCTCTTCCCTTTTTCCCTTCCCACCTTTCTCCCCCATCCCCTTCAACTGCTCTACTGGTCACTTTCCTCAATTATCTAATGCTGCTTTTGGTTTCTATTTTCTCTCTAGCTTCCACAGATGAAGGAAAGCATTGAATGTGTATTTCTCACTTTACATCCAAAGAGGATTCTTAAGATAGCCCACATTTCCCCTTAAATGTATATCTACTTTCCGAAACAAATCTTAGTTTCTGAAAAAGAAATTAAAAAAAAAAAACATAAAAAAGGATCACTAGAATTTCACAAAAGCAATAGTGCTTGAGTTACATTATGATAAATGAAAAGGGATGTGTTAAGTAGACAAGAAAAGGCATCTATAATGTTTTTTGTTGCTGCTGTTTTGTATTTTTGTGGATGTACATGAGTTATATAAAACCAGACCAGTGAGTATAAGGGGTGTTTTTATGCCCATGGACAATCTGGAAGCATTTTTGGATTTCTATGACTTGTGAAAGAGTGCAACAGGGATCTAGTGAGTAGAGACCAGGGATACCACTAAACACTCTGTCTTGCACAGGACAGCTCCTTCGCTCAGCCACAAAAATCATCATCCCAAAATGTCAGTAGTGATGTAATAGAAGTTGATGAAGAACCAGGTGGAAAAGAAAGTAGAAAAAAAGTCAACAGACTCAAGTATGGTATTTCAGCATTTTTTTATGGGTGGCAGGGATGAAGTGGTGTAGTTTTAACATAATGATTAACTTTTATTTATTTGTGGTACTGGGGCTTGAACCCAGGGACATTCTACCTCCAAGCTACACCCCCAGCCCTATTTTTTATTCTTTATATTGAAACAGGGTCTCACTAAGTTGCGGAGGGCCTAAGTAGCTGAGGCTAGCTGTGAACCTTGATTGTCCCATCTCAGCCTCCCAACTACTGGGATTACAAGCATGCACCACCACGCCCAGCCATAATGATTTTATTTTAATATTTATTGTCCAGAATGAATATATAAACTAAAAAATACAAGATATTGTTGCCACTGAAATTGAATGCTATGACAATGATATTTAATCTACTGCAGTAATTATTGTATTCGTTTTGGTGCCTATGAGAATATGAACTAAGTCTTATGAGACAGAGAAAATTACAAAGTCTCGGACCATAATAAAGTACACACAATAGTACTTAGTGAGGAAAAACATTTCAGGTAGCTTATGCAAAACATATGAAAGATTCACATTTTTTTTCTCTTTATTATTCTTTTAAGTATTTTATATTCTGAAAACTTCAAATCCTTGGCAATATCTTGGACCAGATCACCACTGATAATATTAGAATTTAAGAACATTGGCTTATATTATGAACTCCAGTGTTATTAAGGTAATTCTCTTATAACATAATGCTTAGTACTACTAGTAGCATAACATATTCAAGTAGGTACTTACATCTTACAGAGACACAAGTATATGCATAGGAATTCTCTTTTCAATATTTAATATTTTGTGTATTTCCTTTTTTTTTTCTCTGTGAGAAATTTAGAAAATCTCCCTTACTTATCCCATTATGTGCTTAAGCAAAATATGTATGTATGACTCTTTTGGCAGATGCTTTACAGATGGACAAGGCCTCTGTTTTTGCATTAAATAGAACCAAATGCTGGGCTAGATTTGTACAGCAATGAACATTTATGCAAATCTGAAGAGTAGGCAGGTGCGAGAGCAAATTTCTTAATGCCATTTGCTCTGAAAATTACATAAAGCCTCTAAATCTCTGCTTTTTATAGTAACGAAAGGAGTTTTGTTTGGTATTTTTAAACAATAACACCTGCTCCAGTCAGAAAAGTAAGTACCCATACAGCGGGAAGTGGGTTGCTTCTGGTGGGAAGAGGAGTTCCGAAGCTGGTTTCCAATAAGTAATGAGACGATGAAATAAAATATATTTTGAAAATGCTGGGGTGGCGGTGGAGGTGGAAGTAGGGGGTGGGAAGGGAGAGACTTTGCCTTTTGCACTGACAGATGCAGGCGAATGGAAACAATTCCACCCAGCCAAGGATATGGCAGAAGTCCACAGGACTCCATCTGGGGCCTATTTCTTTGGCCCATGAATCCTGGCAGAGCCATCTTCCTAGTAGGCCTGAATTCCCCTTTCCATACCAGCCTAAAATGACAAGCCCTTGGTGGCAACTTATCTGACTGGCTCTTCTGAGCTAGTGACTGCCACATGTCTTTTGTGCGATGAACTCACTTCCATACTTTAAGTAGGTTGCCATAAAACCCAAAGCGAAAAGGTCAGTTATTTGTTAATTCCTGTTTATTTCATTAAGGCTGATTTCTCCCTGATGATATATGTTAGATACTTCATTTCCAAAGAGCATCAGTGTTTCTGATTTTCTACCTCTCACATGTCTTATTCTGTGATTTCTTAGTATATGTCTCTACTCTTGGGGGTGCTAGTAGTTCACTCATATCTCATTGTTTCCTGAAAGAGCTCTATAATTCCACTGACTTTATGTGCACATGTGAAATTATCAGTGCCAACCTCAATATCATGTCTGAGGAAGTGGAGGGAGTCAATAGGGACCAGGGAGAAACTCATCAAGCGCTGTGTACATGTATGTCCCTATCACTCTGAAATACATTATGATGTGAGACTACAAGGCACCAATAAAAATATATTATAAACAAGAGCTCTATATCTTGTATTATCAAGAAAAAGGTGGACTAGAAGTAAATAAACTCATTGTTTTAATCCTAGTTGTATTAACTTCCTCCAGTCGGTCAGTCATTTAATATATTTTATTGATTTTTTCTGAATATAATGGTATTATGGCTATGGCAGCTACTCTCCCATCCATTTCCAAGGTTGGACAGCCACTCTGACACTCAGGCTTGATGTCCCATCTTTTTAACACCTCCTCGTACATCCTGGGAAACTGTAAAACAAGGGAAAGAGTAGAAGCTTTTTAGAGGGATGCAAGTTAAATACTCCCTGGCAAAAGATAATCAAGGACTAAACCCTTGTTCTGTGTGTTAGAAATGCTGAAATTAATAACTTGTCCCCTCTTCTTAGCAAGCTCAAAATGTTCCTCAGATTTGACTGTAGAAAGGGCCTGATGATTACATAGGATTAATTTATTTATTATATCATATGATGGAATAGACCCTCTTACTAGGGTGGTTCTGCAGTGGCCTCGCTATTTACTGATTGACCAATCTCCTTCTCTCAGCCTTCAAGTATTCATTTTCCCTCCTCTTCCCTCTAGGGTTATGAATTTCAATGCACTGTGCTATGAAGTTAAGACCATTGATTTTTTTTTTTTTTTTTTTTTTTTTTTTGCGGTACTGGGAATTGAACTCAGGGGCATTCTACCTCCGAGCTATACCCCCAGCCCTATTTTTTATTCTTTATTTTGAAACCGAGTCTCACTAAGTTGCGGAGTGCCTCACTAGGTAGCTGAGGCTGGCCGCAAACCCGGATCCTCCGGTCTCAGCCTCCCAAATGCTGGGATTACAAGTGTGCGCCACCATGCCCGGCTCAAGACCATTGATTTTTTAAAAAAAAAGACTTACATGGGGTCTAATTATGTCCACTAACAGCCCAACTCTTCTCAAAGTGTTCTCTAAGTAGACTTTTAAATATCCCCCATATTTCATTGGGGTCATAGGTAGAAACCTCTTTGCTGTTATTAGCCTACCACAGTTTGTTCCATGCATTCTACCTACACCTTTTAAAATATTCTCCTTAATAAGTCCTAAAATTATAATAACCTGAATATATCATTAGTTTCCCACTGGTAATATAATTAACACATAATTTAAGTTGAAAGTGGGGCAGAGTTGTCCAGATTTAACCAAAGGTTCATATTTCAGTCATCAACATATAGGAAATTTGAGGACCTAAGGGGGATAGCTAATAGTTTGATGTCTGACGTCAAGTTCCTAGTATAAAGACTAAAGGTCAGAGATGTAAGTATTAGGAGTGTCTTCAAGATCAATATCTGTAGTGGAATGAAGACAGTAGGGGTGCTCAGAGGGAGGAACTGAGTTTCAATAAAAAAATTCAAGCAATCATTGGCAAGCTGTGGTGGTAAACTGGCCCTTCAACATACTTGCAACATACCCTCTTTGAGGTATTGCAGCTGGACCTTGACCTTAAATAGAGGATGTGGGCTGCATGGGAGGAGTATCATCTAGTATCAAGCAAATATCTTGGGAAAATTTCCCAAGGAAGACCAATTGGGAAACTTCTGCTTCCTACACTTCCAGCTGGCAATGGTGAAAGATAGCCTTCAACCAAAAGAAAGATGCGAGAGGAAGGCACACCACAACATTTACTATACTTGGTATGGGATCAATTTCAGGTTGTGTTTTGGGGAATACCAGAGGGAAAAGGAGAGTCATATTATGAAAATTCTTGCTAACAGAGATAATTAATTGTAACTTTTAACAAATTCCCTACCCTCTCTGAAAGTCAATTATTTGTAAGAAGCAAGACGTAGTTACATCTGAGATTTTCAAGGTTTTACCTTTTTTGCATGTACCTACTTCCTGCTCTCATGTATGTCTACATTAAAGTAATAATTGAGAATAAAATAGGTTTCATATCCAGTGGTATCCTTAAATGAAACCTTAACTAGCCTTCTAAAACAAAGAAAATAGGAAGTGAGTGTTTTTTTACTGAATGTCACCTTACACTAGTTGCTGTCCTATTTTCTAAACAACATTAGTATGTTGTAACTGTATTGTAGAGTGCCTTCTGTCTCTTTTGCATTATATTTATATCTGCATGCATTTTTCAATGCACTGTGCTATGAAGGTAAGACCACTGATTTTTTAAAAAAGACTTACATGAGGTCTAATTCATATCTTGCTACTTCATAGTAATGGGATGTTTCATTTATCATTAAATTAACTCAACTTCAGTTTCCTCATCAGAAAAATAAAGATTTTTGTTTTTGTTGTTCTAAAATCTATAATGTATAGATACCAACCTCTGCTAAGCATTGGAAAAAAAAAAACCTGAATATGCCTGAACAAAATGTATAAGAAGTGAAAGAACAACAACCACAACAACAAAAAATCAAATAAACTTATTATTGACTGAATCAGGAATTATCATTGTTAGAAACTGAGGAAATGAATACTTATATCCAGTTTCCAACATATTTTTTATTATTTATCATAAATGAATACAAATATACCTGTTTTTTCCCATTAAATTTGGACATATTCCTTATCCAAAATTAATCTGCCATAATTTTTACTCTATTAATTGTGTTTTCTATCTATGGTCTCCAAACTAGAATATCCTATTTTTTTTTCTTTTTTTATTATTCGTGTGGAATATCCTATTTGATTAGTTCTAATTATGGTTTCTCTAGTACATGATTTATTGTTCCTGTTTAGCTTATCTAATTCCTCAGATTTTCTCCATTCACTATCCTCAACCTTGTATAACTGATCCCTATTATAGTCAGTCACTCATAAATCAGAATTCCTTCAGTTCTCCAAATAAGAAGGATGATAATACTATGGCCAATTGTTCTTTGTATTCATTTTTTTCAATGCATCAACTATAGTCTTTAAATATTATCTATCTTCTCATTTCAAGTCTTATTGGAATACAAAGTGCAAAACATACCTCTGGATTTTGTGATATCACTGTGTCTTCAAAATTCTCAGTGATCTATGGCAAAATCTAGGGAAAGATTTTGGCCTATAGAACATCATGCTAAGTGATTCAGTTGACCTATGTCATTGTAAAGGACTATTAAGTGTCCAGGTAATGCAAACAACAAAGCTAATACGTTAGGAAATCATTATTGCTTAAGTCATTCTTCATGTTTCTTACAGTGACATTTTGAGTCAAGACAGACATACAGGTTAGGCTGTGAATAGTCTATAAAATAGACTGCGATTGCACTGGGGAAAAATTCAACCACTAAGAAAAAAACAAAACAAAACAAAAACAAAAACAAAACAAAACAAAAAAAAAACAAACGTAGAAGCATCTTCTGAACACATTTTTCTGGGATTTATTTATTTACTTATTCATTTATTTTGTCACACTAAGAGACTGAATACAGGGGCAGTCTACCTCCAAACTACACCCCCAGTCCTATTTTATTTTTTATTTTGAAACAGGGTCTTGCTAGGTTGATGAGAGTATCACTACTTGCAGAGGCTGTCCTGGAACAGGCTCCCAAATACTGGAATTACAGGCCTGCGCCACCTACCTTGGCTAGGATTTTTTTTTTTTTCACTTTAAATAATCTTTAAAAATATCTCATAAACCAACTGTATGAAAAATCTTTAAAGAACTATATATTAAAAGAAAATTGAAAGAAGCAGCACAGCACATAGTATACTAGAAAAAGAAATATGCACTAATAATTTTATGTATACATATTACATATATTACAAATATTGCTTCATATAAACATTATGCAAATAAATGGCTATATTTATATATGTATATATAAGTAAATTTCAGAACAAAGCTTCATTATGACTTGTTGGCGATTGGCAGACACACAGAACAAAAATGAGTTTTAATCTAACTCTACATTTACTTAGCTTTATACATGATCAGAGAATAGATGTAACAAGAACTTCATCTTCATCCCTTTGAGATCTGAGAGTGTGTTCACAGCTTCTTTCGCCTCCTCTCCTACACAAGACGTAATATGGTTTTTGTGAACAAGACCTAACTTCTCTGTGGGTCACTCTGATGCAGAGAAGCAACCACCTCAGTTTTCTACCTACACTTTATAATCTGTGAGCCACAGAAGTCTTAGATCTGCTTGATCATCCCACTTTACAAAACCAGGTGTGTTCTCAAATAGCCGCTTAAACAGAATAGCATTTTACATTTTCCTTAATCGCCCAATTCCCAAGGAAACATTACTAGGAAAGGAGGAATAAAAAGATCAAAATCCCTCTCCACCAAGTCTGCAGAAACCAGGGCTGGTATTAATCTGTTACTTATGAACATATAACAGTGAAAACATAGTAAATGCTAACAGAGAGACATGTAAACTTTTATTGATATAAATTGACATATAAAATCTTATTTTAATCCTAAATGGATTATTCAGAAATGTCTTCAGACAGAAGATTGCATTTGAGTTTTGTTGAGGGAAGGAGGAAAATTACTGCTGGTTGGATAAGTCCTTAAGTTAGGTAGGAGAAGCAGTAGACAGGAAAACAGATATTTGGGCCAAGAATAGGGGAATTGCATATTTTAAAGTGTTAGAAATATTTTGAGTATAGAACAAGAAAAATGAAACTAGAAAGTGGCTGGACCCAGCTGATTTTACCTATTTTAATTAAAATATTTGTCTACAATTAACTTGCACACTTACAAAGAATGTGACTTATGTTCATATTTTAAAAATACTGACTTGAGTTCCTGTGTATTACTACACTATTTATAGTTATGAAAAACACTAATCAACTAAACTAAAACTAACAAAAGACAATCCATAAACATTGCCTCCTGTACTTGAAGGAATGTTGTGTGTTTATTGGGAGGAATTCATGTATTTAATGTATTGATGAAAGTTGATACTCTGCTGTATATTAAGTTTTTCTATAATAAGGGAAAGATGGAAGAACTAGACCAAAGAGCTTACAACTACCAAGTGTTCCAAGTTGTGATTTTCTTTTCCATCTACCTTCATAATAAAGGAGATCTTTTGTGTTTTATTGCTTGCTGGTGGATCTTGTCTTGGGATAAAATTTGGGGTATTGTACATACTAGACATATCTACTTCACAAAAATATTTTTAAAATACTCTTTTACTTCTAGTCTAACATTAATATCAGACCAAGTTCCTATGATTCTCTTGACAATATCGAAATGAAAATATGTCACAGGGACAAAAAGACTGTGAATTAAATCCCTGGGAATTAAGGTGATTTTGTTCCTAAATCTCCTGCATTGTTACATTAGTATTTCTGTCTTTCAAAATTTATATTGAAATGATATGGTTTCTTATAAAAAGTTCAGTTCTAACAAATCATAGTAAGATCAGTGCATTAATTAAGTATAATTTAAAGAGAATTAGGATGATACTTATATTCATCTTGCATCCCAAGGTTCTGTGGCTATTTTGGTCTTTATTACAAAAAAAAAGTATAGTAATTTGGGGAATGATCACTCATTCTTTAAAATCCATAAATAATCTAGCTAGCTATGCACCTAAAACAAATTAATCCTCTTAAATATATTATTTAAAATTGCCTGTATGAAAAAGTAAAGTGTTATTTTCACTGTAGAATGAGAAAAACCATGTATATTTTTCTGATAATAAATCCTATTCTTACTTATTAACAATTCATGAGCTCAAAAAATAAAGAAATGATATCACTGATGCTATTTACATTGGCCACAATTACATAAATTATTGTTATATATTTCCTTTTAGAAATTTAGACATCATTTAAAATTGCACATCCCATTTTTCTTACATAATATGAAGATATAATCTTTCATCAGCTATGACCATGTTTTCATCAAGATCTCTTTAGTGTGTTTGGATAGCTAGTTGGTTGATAGTAAAAATTTATATTATGATTTTAAAATTTGGGGGATTTACAGACAATTTACATGATTGAGCTAGTGGTGGTGAAGGTATTTAGAAACATTTATTTCCTACATTTGCCAGAACAAGAATATCTTTTTTTGCCTCTTATAGATAATCAATATGAAAACCTAAAGAAATGGCATTTTTTACTATAGGTAAAACCCTTTATTAAGGTTTCTTTGTTTCAAAATGATTCAAAATTTGCTCCTTTGAGGCACTCAAATAGAATTGAGTATGAGTTTACTCTGTGGATTAAATTTATAGAGACTTCACATTGAATGCAGCTCAGATCATTTATTTTCATGCTCCATATGATGAAACAAAAAGTGATTCTGAAAAAAATTTTGGATGAAAATATAATTTTGCAAATATAATCACATTTTTCAATCCTCAGGCAAACTCTCTTGGGCTAGTTAATGTACTAACAGGGGAAGGAAGGAGATGGAGCATTCAAGCTTAGTAATTTGCACAAAGTTTGATGAAGTTACTATTTATTAAGACATGAGCAGAGTATAGGGAGACCAGCAAGGTATTGCAATACACCCTAAGGCTAGCAATAGCAGAGAATTATATACACCAGGACTGAGGACACTAGAGGAGAGAGTGGGTACTGGGCCACAGAGAAAAGAGCTGGGTAGACAGGCGACCTAACATGAGCTATAGCCTTTCTTTAGGGAGATGGTGGCCCACTATGAGCTGGCCTGGAAGGATTCCTGGGAAGTAAACTTTCTGAATCCATTCCTCCTCATCCTCTGACCTCATTATGGTGTCTCCCATTGGCCCTATTATTATGGCAGGCAGAGAACACAAAAGTGTCAGAAAAAAATCCATTTTCTGGGACAAAGGAAAGTAGAGGACCAACAAGAGAAGATCTGAGTTGGCAAAAGAAAGTATATTTTTCCTTCAATGTAGTCTATGACAAATCCTATGGGATTGGGAGATAGTGCTTTATACACAAATAACCACTGTTTGATTTTTTGGGGGGACTTACGAACATGGGTAGAATTCTATATTATAAAACAAAATACAGAAAATGGAACTTAACCCGAAAGTGCCTCTGCTATGGAATTAATAGAGCTAGTAATGGTTACAGCATTCATGATTTGTTCTTATTTATTTAGCTAGTAATTTGGCTATTTCTATATGCTAGACATGGTGGTATGTGCCAGGCATGCACTCTCTCATTTGATCCCCCACAGGTATTAAAAGTTTTAACTGGTTTGCCTGAACAGCCAATTTTAGCATAAGTAGTTTCCAATAATAGCAAAATTGAATATTGTGTTCCATGTCAAGTGAATATCAGTTATCTCCATTTGGAAAAACACTATACATATGTCTTTATCAAGGCATATTTTTTCTCTTTTGTTTTCCCCCAAAGCAAACAATATATATACATATATATGTGTGTATACATATATGCATATATATGTGTATATATATATATATATATATATAATATGTAGTTTTGTGTAATTTTATTCTTATTTTTTACCAGTTTCTCCTCCATTTCAGCTAACCCTTTGCTCTAGGCCTTTGTTTCAGTTATAATTCCCTGGAAAGCAGGTTTAGAGAGGGCAATTCAACCATGCAGGATATTTTATCAGACAGTGTTCTAAGTACAAACATCTCAGAAAAGAAGCCGTTAAAAAGATGGAGAGATCTGAGTCTGCTCAGATTTGGGGACTGTCTTCTTCTGTTTTCTGTTGCTATAATGGAATAACAAAATATATGACTGGGTAATTTATAAAGAAAAGAGTTTTGTTTTGGTTCATGATTCTGTGGACTGGGAAATCCAAGAGAATAGCATCACCATGTGCTCGGCTTCTGATGAGGGCTTTATGCTACTTCAAATTATGGCAAAAAGTGAAAAGGTCAAGTGAGCTGTGCAAAAGAGACGAACATGAGGTCAGCTTTGCTTAGAGCAACCTGCTCTTGCCCTAACTAATTCAGTCTCCTGAGAGCAAGTACTCACTCATTCAAGAAAGACATTAATCCATTCATTAAGGCTCCGCCTCCATGACTCAAACTCCTCCCCAGAGGTCCCGCCTTCCAACACTGACACCTCAGGAATTAAGGTTTCCACACATGAATTTTAGGGGACATGAATTCTTACCATTGCAGGTACCACGCATCCATACCACTTTGGTGACCAACACTGGATGTAAGCTGCCTCAAGAAAGAGAAATGACTCTAGATGATGATTTCTTCATCTAAGAAAATTCACAAGAAGGACTGACAACGGATGGCTAAGGACTGTCTTGGCAGCTCTCCCACCAGGAGGAAGAATAAGCCTTTAATTCGCCAAGGGAGATTAGTGGAGTGATTACAGCATCTACTATAGTAATTATGAATCTCTTCTTTAATTCATAAGTGAAATGATACTAAATTATGCACATACACATACAAGCATATACATATGTATTGTATACACAAATGTTTTCTTATAAATATCAAATAAAGAGGTAACAGTGTAATCAATTAAAGACAATAACTGTAATAACACAATATAAAATATTTAATATACATATTTACATGAGGAAAATATATATGTGCATTTATAGCTAAATTTGTGCTATTTCTGGGTAGTAGAAACTCATTAAAATGTTTATGAATTGCTCAAATGCAGAAATGAACATGTTCATATATCAAATTTACTGTAGATATTTGAATTAGAACAATGGATTGCTGTCCATTATAGGCACAATCTCTGAATTTTTGCATCAAATGATTAACAATATTGTAAATTTTATGTTTGTCATTATTAAAGGAAAAACAAGGAAGACTATTTTTAGCATCCCTGCTTTTATGTTCACAATTGGACAAGTTGTTCATTTTCATATTTAAGGCGACCAACTGTCATCTATGAATTTGACTTTCTATTTAACTATGGATCTTATCAAACAATTTCTTCTGGGAAAACGATGCTAGGAAGTCAAGCTGATCCCCTAGGACATGTTCTGAGAGATGAATCTAGAGCAAAAATTTTAGAAAAAGGGAAAGGAAGCAGAGCAGCAATATTATGTATATTTTATTTTGTTTAATTCTAATAATACACCCTAATTAACAGTTATTTCCAAATGAAATCTCTGAGCTAAAAATTTCAGATAAATTTGTCCAAGGTCACACATGGAATATTTTTGTAGGGCTATGATTTAAAGGTAGTTCTATTGACCAAAAGCACGCATTTTAACACACTATTATATCTTACCTACTAGGTAAATTTTCAAAGCAACACTTAACATTCGTGATGTTTACCTGGAAGCACATATAAAATAATATCCTAGGATAAAATTAGTCTGCTTTATTTTCACATTTTTTTCTGTCTGCAATTCTCACGTGGATTTATGACTATTACATATATATACAATAATATATATGTATATATATACCCATTCCCCAAAATGTTAAAAATCTCAAGCAAATGAACCATTAAAGTGTTCAAATAGAAGTCAAATGAAGCTGCTTGTGATTCACTAGGAGATTTGGTTTAATATTCTTCAATTCTTGTACAAGCCCAAACCTGTCCACAGATTATACTTTTCCTCCCTTAATAATTCAGCTGCTGACAGTTGGAACTTTGCTTATGCTTCATTAATCTGCTCCTGGGAAGTAGTATTTTCTCACAATTTTGGTGACATTTTCATTTCTCATCTTTAAAGGATTCTGCTCCTTCTCCTCCAGTGGTCACACATCTCTTACATCTCAGACAGATGGACTCTCATTCCAATTTAAATGGGCAGTGTGCAACTTCGGGATCTCTCCCCCACCCCTTGATTTACTATCACTCATCTACATGTTTGCCCATTAGAGATTACTTTTTATCACTTTCTTTCTTTTTCCTCCAGATCACAACTACCTGAGTTAGCATTCTCTATTTTATAACTATTTGTATAAATGTGTTTTACTCTTTAGAATTCATTTTCTAGATGTTGATATAACTCCTGCTTAATACCCTTCCTTTCATAATCAACGTCAGTGACCAGTATATTGGTGGTTAGTGGTAAAGCAAATAAATACACTTAAGAATGATAACATAGCTAGGTTATTGACTCAAAACTGAAAATTCTATTTGGACCTTTTATGGTTATGTCGAGAGGCAATTTTATCCCCATCATCCTGCATTTACCAGATGGTAGTACCTATTTATTGACTGATTGATTCAGTTATTTATTTATTTATTTATTTATTTATTTATGTATTTCATATTGTGTGAACTGGGAATTGAACCCCGGTACCTTCTTATATTCTACCTCCAAACAACATCCCCAGACTTTAATTAATTAATTAATTAATTATTTATTTATTTATTTATTTATTTATAATTTTAAATAGTATCTCTCTAGGTTGCTGTGAGTCTCAGTATGTCACTGAGACTATACTTGAACCTGTGATCCTCCTTTCTCAGCTTCCCAAGTACCAAGATTACAGATATGCACCACCACACAGGCCTGTGGTGCCCATTATAACAGAATACTAATGGGAGGCCTATAAGTGACATATTATAGGAATATCATCCCATGTAATTGTCCTTATTTGAGTATTAGAAAAATGTTGATTTCTCATTTGCCTCTAAGCTATATGAATGTGACTTATGTATTATTTTATTTACGTTATATGGGATTTGAATATTCATATAGAGTGCATATCTCTTATTTAGTCACATATTCTTGCCAATCACTAAATAAATAAAAAAGTACACAGGCAAGAGCAATTAACTTAAAAAGTGTTCCATTGACATTGTTTAAACAATGGTATGCATTCATATAAATTGTCTGAGATTACTAGAGGCAACCAAAGAACACCAGGGGAGCTGACAGTCCTTTATATGTGGAGCTACTAAGAGGTCAGGAATGCCCAATACACAAACTTCCATATGGAACCATACAGTCCAAGGGACTAAATCCTTACCATGGGGAAATTGTATCTTCTCAAATGTGAACATTGCAGGAACAGCATCTGATTTTATTAGAACATGGTTCGTCTTTCCCCTTTGCAGCTAAATCGTTTTTAAACTGGCCATATGAGAAACGTTACAATACAGGCACAGATACAACATGTGTGCAGAGCATTAATTCCTCCATGTCAACTAGTAAAAATACAAAGAAGTAGTGTGATATTCTCTGGCCAAATCAGTTTGGAAGCCATGACTCTGAGCTAAACTGAATTTTCATTTTTGAAGTTTCAATATCATGTGTGAGGAAGAGGAGGGAGTGGAGAGTGAGCTGAGGGAAGCTTACCAAGTGCTATGTGTGTATATGTCCCAATTACTCTGGACAACATTATGATGTAAGTCTACAGTGAACCCGTAAAAGTATATAAAAGAAAACTCGCATGCATTTTAATATATGAATCTTTGTTAAGGTTATCCAGACATGAGACTTTCTAAGTTTCTTTGACTATAAAACCCTAAACATAGAGAGTGACTTATAGGCTTATTGTACAACACACAAATGAAACTGCTGAACACAAGACAAACCATTATCCATTCAGGCATCAGACATATAATATCACTGTGAATAGTGAAGAACGAAGGCATTCCAAAGGAAGATTCAAACTTAGAGAAAAAGAAAACTTGAGAATCCCTATTAATAAATTCAGTTGGCATTTACGAGACTTTGTTTTGTGCCACAGTACCCAGCACTGGAGTTGCGTCTTCTAAATGTGTCCTTAAATTAATTAATCTTCCCCATTGAGTAATAGAATGTTAGATTTTATTTTTGGAATAGGTTTATTTGGTATAATTTCAGAATATTTTCATTGCAAGGAGCCATAGAGCCACAGTGCAGCCATGTTAAGCTACTCATGAGTCACATTCCCTGTATACGTGACTGTTGAGCGACCTTTAAGTTCCCATATGATTAAATTCCTTAAGACGCCTGGAATGCCTGATTGTAAATTCCCTGTTCATTAATGTTCTACTTTGTAGCTTCTGCTCTTTGTGATAATATTCACTGACCAAAGGATCTGCAAAATGTTTCCTTGATGTATATTTAGCTGGAGTCCAGATGTCTCCTGAGGATTGTTATCTTGCACATGCCCATCTTAGTCAAGGTCACGTCCTTGTTTTTCTGTGGGGATAAAAAGCCTCTTTCTTTGAATAAGTGGCACTTGTTCCATAGCAAGTTGTCCAGTGTCTGTATGTGTGTGTGTGTGTCTGTCTTTTGTGTTATTATTATTCTATTATAAGCTCCCAGTTCATTGGCAGAGAGAAACCGCTGCAACTGGCCTGCGGCATTTCATCAACCCCCCCAAAAATCATTTATTGTTTAGTTATCTTTGTATGCACTCAATACTGCCTTTTCATCCAGGTTCAGAAAGTCATAAATCTACTTTCTTTATAAAAATAGAATATTTCATATAAATAAAATCTCATAACATGTATTCTTTTGCGGCTGTCTCCTTTCACAAAGTATATTGTCTTCAAGTTTCACCTTTATAATTTATATAAGTGAATTCCAGTTCATAGGTGAATAATATTCCAGCAGCTTAGAGCACAGATCTCAGGCACTTCAGCCTCCTTATGCTTTGCTTCAGCTCAGTCTCCTGGATCTGCGAATCGTCACGTGTCTACAGTCAGAAAGCCAAAAAACATGTTACGATCACTTTATCTGCTTCTCTAAAATTTTGTAGGCATGTTCTACTTTTTGATCATTGTCTGAAAATAGAGGATATACATATAGCTATACAAATGCATGTGCTACATATATATGCATATATATGTGCATATATGCATTATATGTGTGCATTATATATATATGTGTAGAGACATATGATTATTCATATTATACATATGCATATATATATATATATATATATGAATGCTATTTTAGTTCTACAGTTAATTTTGGTGTGAGATCAAGTCTCATATCAGTTACTTGTTATGGACAAAGGTGGATAGTGAGTGATTCATTTCTCCTTTAACACATAGAAATAATTATTTTTCCTACTTTTTAGGAGGTAATTGTTCCTAGAATCCATGGAAATACTTGGTGAGCAATACTCTAGAGCAGACTAAACTCTACACCAATATGAGTTGGGAAGGACACAAAATCATTTTAATGTGGTCAAAGTAAAAGAATGTATCCTTATTTTGGAGTCCGAACTTGAAAATAAAGACATTTGTGATTCTGAGCATGGAGTTTGCATTCATGAGGATAAGGGTTATAGGCGCTAATGCTACTTTTGGAGACAGGATCTTAAGTTTTAAGTTGAAAGGATGTAGAATTTAAAGTGTCTGTGATATGGACAAAAATGTGTGTGTGGTAGTCATAGGGATGATCAAGTGAGATATTACAGTTAAATAACTGGAAGTTTATGACAAATGTTTAGCTCAGCACCTATGGCTTCAACTAAGCTGGGAGATAAGACCTACAGCAGCAAAGCTCTTTCCAATCCACACTGGAAAGTATGCTTGATGAACAGTTAATAGTACCCTGGCTTGGTCTGCCTAAGAATCTGGGCAGAGATAATTCTGAGAAGTCAGGCACAGTGAAATTGGATGAGGTGAGGCACTCCATGAACCAGGGACTGATCCTTTCAATGAGTTTTTATTTAACCAGGCAAGATAGAAAAGAAACTAGTTGGTGGGGAATTATGAGGGATGGCTGAGTTCAAAATGTTGGTGCTACTGAATTCCAGGGTCTCCCGTGAAAGTCAAAATGCACCAGCAATGAACTGTAAGTTAAGTGGCTATGATATAGTGTATGTCGGAGGAAAGATATAACTATAGATTCCTATGATTTTTATCTCCTGAGGGCAAGGGTTTCTGAAGAACAGTCAGTAACATTTCTTCCATTAAGTACTTTTAAAAATATAAATGAATGCTTTAGCACTGTGGCTTTTGCATCAGTCTCTCGTGTTTTAGAATAACACGAATTGATTCACCGTGGCTAGAGCCTTCTCACATTGTAAACCAGTGAAATTAAGTTTGTGAATCTGAAAAGCATAAGAAAATCACCTCTGGGACAGAGGAAATTGTGAGAAGAAGCCTGGGAAGCCATGATTCCCTCTTCATCTTCCTACACACTTCCATAGCCTCTGTCACCTGGGAGAAAAAGAAAGGTTTTCACCCTGCCAGTTAAAGGCTGTGAATGTGACCTAGATAATTCTTGAACAATTTAAGTGGAAACATTTCCTTTAATGTCCTTTGAAAGGAAAAACAAAACCTTGATTTCTGAGGATGAAATTGTGGTCAAAACAAGTGTATCAAAAAAGTCTAGTTTGAGATGAAAAAAGATCGCACTTATAGGTAAGCAGTCAGAATTTATCTGGTCATTCTCAGAAATAGTCTCATCATATTCAAATCACTGAAAAGTGTGCGTGTGTGTGATATTTTATATAATAACTGAATGTTATTTTCAGCCGTAGAAAGACACAACTTCTCCACAGGAATAGGAAAAACTTGACATTCAAGAAATAGCTACCTTGAGATTATAATGCTATCAATAGTTTTCTCACTAAAAACAAGACATTCGTCCCTTTCATAGAGTTCCTTTTTTGCTATCATTCTTAAAACACTGAATTATCATGTCTTCCAGTTTTAATCAGAACTAAAACAGAGGTGGATGACCAGGATGATTGTCTGACTTAATGTTTTGGTATTTTATAGATGCCAAATAAATTTTGTTGAAAAATGAACAATTAGTATTGAAATATCAGAGGAATAAAAGTGGAAGACATTTGAACTGTTTAGTGTGTAGAGATGTCATTTCTGTATTGGCATTCCATGCATGCAACATGCAATGGGAGACACCAGCATGATTTACCCTGCTCCTAACTAGAGAATATTTAAAAGAAGGAGGAAGTGAGGCGTGGTGGTGCAGGTCTGTAATCCAGGCTACTTAGGTGGTTGAGGCAGGAATATTGAAAATTTGAGGCAGATCTGGGCAATCCGATATCAAAATAAAATAAAAAAGAGTAGAGGGTATATCTCAGTGATAAACTGTCCCTGGGTTCGAACCCCAGAACTATAACATAAATAAAAATAAAAAAGAAGGAGAAGTTTGCCTCACTATGATGGAAAACAATAAGAATTGTTTCATGGCAGGTTATTTTTTGCCTTGATTAACTAAGTGGTTCGCTGTCTAAGGAGATTAAAAAAAAAACATTTCATTTTTGATGATAAATCTGTTTTAACCTAGCATCAGGTCTGTAAAAATTTAAATACCTCAAGATTTCAATTAATTTTCCCATTAATCCATCAATGCATTCTTTTATGTGTGTGTGTGTGTGTGTGTGTGTGTGTGTGCAATACTGTTGATTGAAGCCAGGGGTGTTTTACCACTGAGCTGTACTACCAGCTGTTTTTAATTTAATTTAATATTTTTGTTTTGTTTTGAAAAACAGCATTGCTAAGTAGTTGAGTGTCTCATTAAATTGATCAGACTGGCCGCAAACTTGGGATCCTCTTGCAGTATTAATCAATATTAAGTCATAAAAGGTTTTGGGTTTAGTCATGCAAATGTTTTCTGTGCTCCAGTTGACTTAACTCTCAAGATTTTACCAATCAATATTTAAGACTTGGAATCTGTCGATGGACATCTTGGCTGCTTCCATAGTTTGGCTATTGTGAATTGTGCAGCTATAAACATAGATACACATGTGTCCGTCTGATAGTTTGGTTTCCATTCTTTTGGGTAGATACCCAGAAGTGGTATTGCTGGGTCATAAAGTAGGTTCATTCCCATTCGTCTGAGGATCCTCCATGCTGTTTTCCAAAGTGGTTGCACAAGTTTGCAATCCTACCAACAATGTATTAGGGCTCCTACTTCTCCACACCCTCTCCAGCAGTTGTTGTTGTTCATGTTTTTTATGATTGCCATTCTGATTGGAGTTAGGTGAAATTTGAAGGTAGTCTTGATTTGCATCTCTCTGATTGCCAATGATGTGGAACATTTCCTCATACATTTATTGGCCATTTGTATTTCTTCTTTTGTGAAGTGTCTATTTAGATCCTTTGCCCATTTTTATTGGATTATTTGCTTTCTTGGCTGTGATTTTCTTGAGTTCTTTGTATATCCTAGATATTAGACCTCTATCTGAAGAGTAACTGGCAAAAATCTTCTCCCACTCTGCAGGCTCTCTGTTGAGGTTCTTGATAGTTTCCTTTGCTGCACAGAAGCTCTTCAGTTTAGTGCAATCCCATGTATTGATCTTCCTTTGAGTTGCTTGTGCTTTTGAGGTCTTGTTGAGAAAGTTTTTACCTGTGCCTATGTGTTGAAGTGTTGGTCCTATGCCCTCTTCAAGTAGCTGCAAAGTCTCTGGCCTGACTTCCAGGGTATGGATAAATTGCTGAGGTTAGCCTTGAAAAGGTGATCCTCCTTCCTCATTCTCTAAAGCACTGGGATTACAGGTGTTATACTACATGTAGAGCTTCTTGTTTGTCTTATATATTGTAAAACAAAAAGACGTGTGAATACTAGCACTCTTCTCACACAACCAGGAACTCATTTTTCTGAATGATTTACAATATTAATTAGGCCCACTAATATAAGTTTGAAAGGATAATATTCTTAGTTTTATTATGTAAAAGAAATGTAGTTCATAAACACATTACTTCTCATTTCATGTATCCAACACTAGGAAAATGGGAAAAGCAAAGTTTGAAAATGCCCTAGAGTTATTTGTCTATCCTGTCATGGAACATTTAATTTGAAGGTCTATATAACTCAGAGAGGAACTTCCATGTTTGCTCCGTTTGACTTCTGGTATGTCTCTCCTAATCTTGACAACATCAACAAGATCACAGGCAGATAAAAATAAAATGTATATCATTTATCATGCTACTTGCCAGGGACCATGAAAACAAAGAACAATCAATTACAGTCTCTGATTCCCCCACTAAGCCATCTCTTTCCTTTTGTGTAGTCTACTATGAATATAGATGTGTTTGCAACAACAGGATGAATTCTCTAATAGGAACCTGAGCAAGGTATTACTTATCTTTGCACACCCTTCAATGCCTCCCTCGGGGTCTCATATAAAAGAGAAACTCACTGAATTCTGGTTGAGTTAATAGCTTGAAAATGGAGTTGTTTTTTTTCGCAATTTGTGTAACAACCCATTACGATGAAAGATCTTTTTCCTATGTCTAAAGGTTCTATATGGAATAAGATCTCTCTTGTCTGTCATCTATAGCAACATGTATGTGGTGTAACTTGGAATGTTTTCTTTTTCTTTTAACTTGGAAAAATCCTGTAAAGTGAATACTTATTCTGATTGCCTTTGTAAGTCAATCAGAATCGATAATAATGTCATGACAGCAACTATCCACTTTCTTTTCCTGCAGCAGTTAAACTATGTTAAATAAACTGAGGAGCTTCCATCATTGTGTTGCTCTCAAATTTTAAATATATTATTATTATTATATTATTATTATTATTATTATTATTATTATTGTTATTTTATTGCCTAGTCATCAGAAAATTATGCCTATGTTCTATATTATTTATATGTTGTCCAGGACAGTCTGATTATTTAACAGCCAATTAAAATGCTTTTTATTATAATGTCGGCTAGTCTCCTGTTGACTTTACACAGAAGTAATACAGACCTTGAGGTAGAAGCTTCTTCATCTCTACCACTCTAGCAGGTCTTCAAGGTAATAATTATCCACTTCAGACACAGTGCAGAAGTCTTTCCAGAGTTATGAGTCAATTAATTTTCTAAACTTGAAATAAAAAGAAAGATCATACCAGATTCACACCTAAAAGATCATCACCCACTGGAAACACACTTGATTGGATATCAATCCATCTGGATTCTGGTATAAATTCTAGTACTGTCTCAGCAGTGACCATTAGAAAGTTCTTAGGTCTCTGAAGCAAAGGGTAATAGAACAGTCCCCAGATAATCTGCTGTGTGGATCCTGCACTCAATATACTACTTGATACTTTAGACAGACCAATAAGGCAAAAGAAAAAAATCAAAGGTGTACAAATAGGAAAAGAAGAACTGAAACTATCCCTTTTTGCAGATGACATGATATAGTTAGAATACCCAACAAACTCAACGAAAAAGCATATAGAACTGATCAATAAATTTAGCAAAGTCTCTGGATGAAAATCAATCTTAAAAAAATCAGAAGCTTTCCTATATGCCAACCATAAATCAGCTGAGAAAGAAATCTAGAAAACAATTTCACTCGCAATAGTGCCCCGAAAAATAAAATACTTAGGAAAAACCTAACCAAGGAGGTAAAAATACTGTATAAAAAAAAACTATAAAAAGTTGAAAAAATAAATCCATGAAGATCTTAGAAGATGGAAGGATATTCCATGCTCTTGGATAGGCAGAATAAATATCATCAAAATGGCCATCCTACCAAAAGTGATCTACTGATTCAATCTGAGACCCATTAAATTACCATGGTCACTCCTCACAGACAGAAAAATCAGTCCGTAAATTCCTTTGGAACAACAAAAAGCCCAGAATAGCCAAAGAAGCTCTTAGCAACCAGAGTCATGCAGGAGACATCACAATACCTGACTTCAAACTATACTACAAAGCCACAGTAATTTAAAAAAAAAAATGGTATTGTAAAAAAAAAAGACACATAGGCCAAAGAATCAGAATATAAGACTCAATCAAAAAAATGGGCATATGATTTAAACAGACACTTCACAAAAGAAGAAATACAAATGGCCAATGAATGTATTAGGAAATGTTGAACATCATTAGCCATTGGAGAGATGCAAATGAAAATTACCTTGAAATTTCACCTAAACCCAATTAGAATGGTAATCATCAAAAATACAAACAACAACAAATGCTGGTGAAGGTGTGGAGAAATGAGAACTCTAATACATTGTTGGTTGGATGGCAGATTAGTGTGACCACTTTGGAAAACAGTATGGAGGCTCTTCAGACGAATGGGAATGGATCTACCATATGATCCAGCAATACCACTTCTGGGTATCTACCCAAAAGAATGGAAACCAAACTATTAGACTGATGCATGTGTATCTATGTTTATAGCTGCACAATTCCTAATTGCCAAACTGTGGAACCAGCCAAGAGATCCATCAACAGATGAATGGATTACAAAACTAAGGGATATATGCATAATTGAATTTTACTCAGCCATAAATAATAACAAAATCATATCATTTGCAGGGAAATGTATGGAACTGGAAAATATTGTTAAGTGTGATTAGTCAGTCATAAAATGTAAAAAATTATATGCTCTCCCTAATCTGCAGAAGTTAGGGAGAAAGTGGATCATAAGAAGGACTCTAGACAAAGAAGTAGAAACCTTAGAATGAGCAAAGAATGTGACTTAACTGAAGGTGATAGTGCGGGAAACACCCTAATGCACATGTTGTACTTTCACAAACGTATCAAAGTCAATCACTAATCTGAACATGAGAAGGAGGGAGGAGGAGGGAATGGGGTAGAGTTAAATGAGAAATGTGTGCGTGTATGCCTCTACCAGCTTCTACCTAACAAAGATGTATGATTACAATGCCTATTTCTTAAAAGTTTCCTTTTCCTGTTTGATGTATCGTTTGATGGAGCTCCATAAAAAATTGGGGTTTGGGATTCCTTTTAGATCAAAAGGCAGTAAAATAAGTAAAGCATATAGCATACATAAGGACCTAATGCCTGCAGGATTCTAGTTGCCCATGAAGGAAGATACAAGGGTGTAAAGAATCAAATTTGAAATTCAAGGTCCTCTAAACTATAGTGTATCTATAACAGTTGCAGTAGAAAGTAATTAAATACCTAAGTTCAGTTTAAATTAACAGGGGATGATTTTTATAACAATATTAGAAGTTCCAGAAACTATAATAGGTCTTCCAGGACCCCAATGTTTCTGTCTTCTTAGAAGTAGAAAGTTTTACATGGTATGATTCTCCCCTCACAGTCCCATGTTACTTCAGATGGTTGGTATATCTCTAAATATGTCTCTACATATGGCAGAAGGAAGTAAACATGTAAAAGGACAATATAATTCATTTGGGGAAGAGGTTATATTTTTGTGAGAAGAGAATCTCTCCTTAACTAACTTGTTTTTATTTCTTATTAGCCAGAACTGGGCGAGGTTCATGTCTTTAGAACAAATATAGTCAAAAGTATGATTTTGGGCTGGACATGGTGGTGCAGGTGCAGGTGCAGGTGCAGGTGTGTAATCCCAGTACTTGGAAAGTTGCGACAGGAGGACTGTGGGTTGGAGATCAGCATCAGCAACTTAGTGAGAATCTCAGCAACCTAGCAAGACTCTGTTCCAAAATAAATAATGAAAAATAGAATTGTAGCTCAGCCCAGAGGTAGAATGCCCCTGGGTTCAATTTCTGAAACACACACACACACACACACACACACACACACACATGCACACACACAAAATCATATATATTTTAAAGCAGTTAAAAACAATTAAAAAGAAATCATACATGCATATTTATATATGCTTGGGGGGTGTATGGGAATTGAACTCAAGAGCTTTCTATCTCTAAGCTACAGCCCCAACCCCATTTTTCTTATTTTTTATTTGAAACAAGGTCTCACTTAATTTCTGAGGGTCTCACTAAATTGCTGAGGCTATCTGTGAACTTGTGATCTTCCTGTCTCAATCTCCCAAGTACTTGGATTACAAGTGTGTGCCACCATACCCAGGAATATATGGTTTCTAAAGATAGTACAGATGAATGGTTCTTTGGGCGTGGGGACCAGAAATCTATTTTAATTGATTTTCCAGGGAATCTTGATGCCTGCAAACATTGAAGAATTAACTAAATTGGGTAGTGTCTATATTCCCTAGACTAAGGACACTTTATTCAAGACTTGAAAAAACCAGCGATGTGACAATAAGGAAGAAATAATGTGTAGCAAGCTGACAAGTTGGGAACCCATTTTAAAGTACTTGTAGGAATATACCTAAACTCCTTAGGTTTAAATTTTCTCTTATTTATTATAAGATTAATTTAGCAACATGATTTTCACATTAAAAAGAACAAGTAGAAATAATACAATCCTGGAACACTTCTTTGTAACATGGAAAGATGAAATATAAATAAACAAGCAAAGAAACAAACCTGGTTTGCTACTGCAGTGGGGTTGTGAAATGAGGATTGAGGAATTAGAGTAAGAAAGTACAAGTGGATAGTCAGATTCAGATATTAGAAGATGGTGCACAAGAAATCTTATGGCACCCACAGCTGTTGTTATTTTGGTTGCTAAATAAAGAATGCATCCTTCACCCTGGACAACATTCAGAATAAAACTCTGCTGTATGGCAGTACAATGCATATTGTGAACTAATGCGGAATCAAGAGAAGGCAATTAAATTAGAGAGAAGTCTTTTCCTGAATGCATATCTAAAGCCAAGCATTTTGCTAAATTAATTGGAATGCAAATATCCACAGAAATCAGTTGAACATTGCATTGAAAGGGGACATTTATAAATTGCAAGGGAGATAAAAACTACATTTCTAATCATAATAAAGACACTTAAAAAGGACAAATAAAATGCACAGAATATGGGAAAAAGAAATCATGAGACAAAAAATGACAGAAGAACATGGACAATGTTTTTGTACATATTGTACAAAATGTTTGCACATATTGTCTAAAAGTGAAGAGGAATTGACATTTAATATTATTTTAATTATGTAATAAGACAATAGTGAAATCTGTATTATTGTCATTCTATAGCATAAGTTAAGACATTCTCGATTTATGTTTTTTTATCCTTATATCTCAAATTAAAGAATCTTTTAGGATAGCATAGAATTTAATAGTGAAGAATATATATGAATTGTAAGTCAAAATCTAGGTGCCCAGAAGAGGAAAACAAGGAGCACAATTTCTTCTTCACCCTCAACAAAACCATGTATCAGCAAGGATTATTTCTGCCAGCAATCGCCATATATGCAAATGTATGTAATTTTTTAAGTGTTACGGTTTACATCTAGAGTAACCCCAAGACCTCTCATGCCGCAATATTCAGAGTTAACATAATTAAATCATGAGGGCTCTAGCCTCACCAGTGGACTATTCTGTTGCTAGATTAGTAATTTGAATGGATTTGCTGGGTGATAATTGTAGTCAGAGGTGTAGCTAAAGAAAGTAGGTCACTGGGGGTGTGGGCTTGGGGACACTATTCATCCCTGGTCCCCTTCTTTCTGCTTTCTGCCTACCATGGGCTAAACATATTTCATCCTCCACATCTTCTGCCATGATATTTCAGCCTCGAAGCCAGCTGACTATGGATTTAACCTCTGAAACCATGAACCAAATAAAAGTTTCCTCCTCGAAGTTGTTCTTGTTGGGTATTTTGGCCACAGAAATGGAAAGCGGACTACTATATAAATGGTTATTATTTTAAAACTCCATGAAATGCAACCATAGAGACAAAAAGGAACATATTTTGTGATCTTTCATGGCATATGTAATGCAAAAAAAAAAAAAAAAAGATTTAAAAACCCCTGTGGGTAAGTGTCTTTCTAATTATTTTAGTCAGAAAAGATGGTTTACACCTGATCAGCTTGGTAACTAGCAGGAAAAGAAATCCTCAGACACTGTAATACTGGGTGTATTTTTATGCCTGACTAGACTAATTTGTCAAGGACAATCAATTTGGTCACTGAAAGAAACAGGGCATGTCTGAAAGAGACTCAAAATATATTTGTACTTCAGAGCTTATACCTGTCAAATGTGATATTCTTTGCAGTCAACTCATTTTTGCTCCGACTTAAATTCTTTTCACAGTGGAACAAAACTATAGTAATTTTGAAAATGGCATTTTAAGTGTAACTATTTATTTTTACTTTACACTATATTATTGTGTTTTGGAACCGAAATGATTCATGTGATATAAAATGCAGTAGATATCTGTGAAAAAAAACAACTTTGCACAACTTTGCATTGAATAAAAAATATCATTTTACGGGTAAAGTGTGAAATTAAGAATTATAGAAATATGTGTAATGCATAGGACAAAGTTATGGTAAAAAACATCATCTATCTCCATAGAGTTCCCAAGGTCACAAACACTGTCCAATCTTAGTCATTATCTTATACTCTCACCCACATGAGGATCCTCCATTATTAAATGAGAAGATTAAATGAGATAGATACCTCCAGAAATGAATATGAATTTTATTTTTGAAAAAATATATAAATATGTGGGTTTGAGGATGGGGAAAATATCTACAAGTTTTTACCAGGTATGTTGACTCTATCTTATTAAACACTCAATTGAAAGTCATAGTAGACAATAAATATAATCTCTTTTCCTATTCAATTTTTTTTCTGAAATATGCAATGCAGTTAAAAATGAATAGTACAGGAATTCCATATATTGACTTCCAAAAAAAGTAGCAGCTTAAAATGGAATACAGCAAGTAAAATAATTTCCTTTATGTGCTATACTCTTAAAACCTGAAAAAAAAAAAAAAAAAAAAAAAAAAAAAAAAAACATGTCTTCACAGAACACATTGTACATTTTTGGTCTGCTTGCTTGAAACTCCAAAAGTTGATCTCAACAGGAGTATTTTGGTAAAGCTGTATAAATATCCCTTTCACTAGGAAACATTTTCTTTTAACTTCTTATTCTAGAATAACAGAGAAGACTAGAATGTTGATGAAATACAAGAGTCGATACTTCCTATTTGGAAATTTAGCCAAATAAAATATCTATGAAAAATTCTGTGTCATCCAATGGGATTGATAATATTGATTATCTAATTACAGAGCAGAGAAGGATTGGAGTCCTGGATTTTTGCTCCAATAGAATTGGAAGCTTCTATTTATGTGGAAACTGGGGTCATATACATTTATTTATGTATCTGAAATATTGAAATATCCTACTACAACAGACATTGACATATGCCCAATTCAATTAGGAAAAGAGCTATTTATTCTTTGTCACTTCCTCTGCAAGATCTATTTATTGGAAGAAGGAATTAACAATTAGTTGCCTCACATATATCAAGCACATTGGTAACGGTTTCCCATGTAAAATTTTACATCCAAGGGCTTAAATGAATAGGTGAGCTGTGTGCCACTGTAGATGATGTTGTTAATGCATACCTTGGTGAACATCATGAATAGTAATCAATTTAGCCACACACATTTTCTGCAGTCTAATTGCTTTACTAGTTGAAGATGGTAAACAATGTAATAATTATTAATGCCCTTGGGAGTCAGTGTAAAAATTTAACCCAATAGCATATGTATTTCTTTTTCTGACTGGAAATAGAAAATCCCTGTACCCCTTTTGACTCTTCAAATGAGATCCCTTGAAAGTTATTTAAATATCCCACACATTCTGTGTGTGTGTGTGTGTGTGTGTGTGTGTGTGTGTATTACTGGGGATGGAACCCAGGGGCATTCTACCTCTGATCTATATCTCCAGTCATATTTTATTCTTTATTTTCAAATAGGATCTCACTAAGTTGCTGACGGTGGCCAAGAACCTGCAATCTTCTTGTCTCGGCCTCCCAAGTACTGGGTTTATAAGCATGAGCCACCACTCCCGGCTCACACATTCTTGACAATGTGAATACCACTACGGTCCATTAGATAATCATGAGATAGATGTCAGACACAGTTGAAAACCTTGTGATTGCAAAAAATTTTGAAGTTTTTACACATAGGATTTTGAAAAATAAAATTATATTTTTTTAAATTTTTTATTGTAGTAATTCGTGCAATATAGCATACATCTTTGTTAAGTACAAGTTGTTAACAACATATTTGCACACAATTCTCATTTGACCCCTTCCCCAATTTCCTCCCCATTCCCTCCCCCTCCCTCCCCCTCAGGTTCACTTCAGTGAGTGACCTTGATATGATTGTGTAAGTACATCATGTGCCTTAGGGTGTCCCTCTGCCCCATGCATCCACTACAATTAAATCAACTTCTTTGCTTATCGAGGGTCTCTACATTTCATCTGGAGACCCTCCTATGCCCCATCTTCTCCTTAGCATCCACATATTAGGGAGAACATATGCTTCTCAACTCTTTGTGACTGACTAATCTCACTTAACATAATGTTTTCCAGTTGCATCCATTTCCCTGCAAAGAACATGATTTTGTTCTTCTTTATGGCTGAGTAAAATTCTATTGTGTACATATCCCATAGTTTTGTAATCCATTCATCTGTGGATGGACATCTTGGCTGCTTCCATAGTTTGGCTATTGTGAATTGAGCTGCTATAAACATAGATACACATGCATCGGTCTGATAATTTGGTTTCCATTCTTTTGGGTATATACCCAGTAGTGGTATTGCTGGGTCATATGGTAGGTTCACTCCCATTCATCTGAGGATCCTCCATACTGTTTTCCACAGTGGTTGCACAAGTTTGCAATCCCACCAACAATTTATTAGGGTTCCCACTTCTCCACACCCTCGCTAGCAGGTGTTGTTGGTATTGGCACAAAAATAGATACATAGACCAATAGAGCAGAATAGAAGACTCAGAAACAGACCCACAGACTTACAGTCAATTGATCTTTGACAAAGGAGCCAAAAATATACACTGGAAAAAGGATAGCCTCTTTAACAAATGGTGTTGGCAAAACTGGTTAACCATATGCAGGAAACTGGAAATAAACCCCACTTTCTCACCCTGAACAAGAGTCAACTCAAGGTGGATCAAGGACCTGGATGTCAGACCAGAGACCTTGAAGCTACTTGAAGAGGGCATAGGACCAACACTTGAACACATAGGCACAGGTAAAAACTTTCTCAACAAGACCCCAAAAGCACAAGCAGCTCAAAGGAAGATCAATGCATGGGATTGCATTAAACTGAAGAGCTTCTGCACAGCAAAGGAAACTATCAAGAACCTCAACAGAGAACCTACAGAGTAGGAGAAAATTTTTGCCAGTTACACTTCAGATAGAGGTTTAATATCTAGGATATACAAAGAACTCAAGAAAATCGCAACTAAGAAAGCAAATAACCCAATCAAAAAATGGGCAAAGGATCTAAATAGACACTTCACAAAAGAAGAAATACAAATGGCCAATAAATGTATGAGGAAATGTTTCACATCATCGGCAATCAGGGAGATGCAAATCAAAACTACCCTGAGATTTCACCTAACTCCAGTGAGAATGGCAATCATAAAATTGTATTTTTATTCAATAATTAAAGAATTTTTGCTACTTTTCTAAGAATATTCTTACTTTCTAGACATATACCTATATTTACTCACTGTAAAAAACACTGACTGGTAACCATTAAGAACACTGCGTCATATATTTTATAAGTACTATTAGATGTCATTATTTAAGAAAAATAACTTGCAGAATTAAGCTGAACTGGTAAGAAGCTGTAGTGCTTTCCTTTTTCAAATCTCAACACCTCTTGATTTTAAACCAGAGCAGATTGCCTGAAGATGTGTGAGATGCCATATGCCACCATTTTAGCATAATCAACTCTGAACAGATTGTGATAATGTCCGACAGTTTAATCTGATGATCTTGATTACTTAGCAGAAACTTGAAGTAGGTCTGGAAACCTACGTATTTTTCTTCAGTGAGTTATTATGAAATAAAATTGAGAGTTTTCATGAGAAATGAGTAAATTTTGAAGTTTTCATCACCTTATCCATTATCAGTCTCAGGAAGGGTTAATTATGTTGACAAAACATATAAATTATAGGACCCCACTTGCATGACTGTATACTCTTTTAAATTATTTATTTAATACTGGTGATTGAGTCCAGGAGCATTCTACCTCTGAGTTACACTCCCAGCCCGTTTTTTGTTTGTTTGTTTATTTTGGTATGTTTCCTTGAAACTGGGTCTTACTAAGTTGCTGAGTATCAACACTAAGTTGTTGAAGTTGGTCTCACACCTGTGATCCTCTGGTCTTAGCCTCTCAAGTTCTGGAATCACAGACATGCCCCACAATGCCAGGCTGCATGACTGGATATTTAAGAAGACATTTTATACATGTGATTTTTCAGAACATGAAATTATAACACAGAATTTGGACACATTTAGAAAACAAAAACTGTTTCCAGGAAATATCCATAAGTGGAGGTAGAGATGGAGAATATGGGTAAGGATTATATTTATCCAATAGTCACTTCCATTTCATTTTCATTTTAGTTATTTGCTTATTCAGTCATTCATTCATCAGTTTCTTTTTCCACATCCTTCCAAAAATCTTATTCACACACATCTAAAATGAAAAAAAAAACCCTGAAAAATTAACATTTCTATAGTTTTTATATCCACTTTTCATTCTCTTCCTCCTTCTTCCTTCATCATTTCTTCCATCTGTAAAAACATTTGCACCCAGTTTTTCTTAAGTTTTACTGTGTTCTCAACTTTGTGATAGATACTAGCAATATAAGAGCGCAAGATGTTTACTTTCTACTGGGCCTACAGACCTACTAAAGAGTACACACTACACATTTAATGTGCATTCTACTAGATTTATATAAAAATTCTGGGAGCCCAAAAGTATTTTAGATGGATGTTTAGAGTGTAGACCCAAGTGCCTAACACATCTTCTCAAACAGCTCAGATTACTTTACCTTTCAACCTTCCCATCTTATGGGGATGTTTTGAACAATTCATGATAGCACTTGCCAAGCTTAGAGTTGCTAGTCCTTCTCCTTTGATGCAGGGAAGACATAAAAACTTCACTTAACCCTCTGACTTTAATTCCAATTGTGAATACTTTCTAGCTCGGTGATGATGAAGATGATGGTGGGTGGTACCATGGGAATGATTTATTTGCTGATCTGGATTGTGGCTACCTATGGTTACTTATGCTAAATCATTCAGCTATATGCTTATTTTTTTATGGTTTTTAAGTGTTATGTTTTTTTTTTCTTTTGTTGATGTTAATTCAAAGGATGTGGGAGAAGGAAAGAGTGGCGGAGGAAATAAAAAACAAAATTTAAATAGAGGCGACAAATATGAGTAACAGCTTTAAGCAAAAAAGATGATGGTAAAGGGATATTAGATGTCATAAAATTTGGTTTAATGGGAAGCTAATATGGATTTTGATGTAGTTACAGTCCTCACATTTGTGAGTTGTATGATTCATGTTTGTATTATTTTTAGATTTGCTTTTTGAACTGAGCATGAAAATCAGACTTCATTTTTATGACCCTGTCTCATTTGATTCAATCAATCTCCGCACCAGCCAGGCATAAGAGAGATTAACATCTTTATTGGTTTAGTTATGATCAGGGAGATGCTTATAGAAAAAAAAAAAAAAAAAAAGAGAAGTGGTGACAATACCTGGTCTGGGGAATTGCAGTGTTGATGGAAGAGAGCAAGAAATATGTCGTATGCATCATAGAAGAGGTGTATTCAGTTTAATTTTCCTCTTAATTTGGATCTATTTAACATTAGAGTCTTTGATGATCTATATTTTCTGGGTTTTGCTTTAAGGACAAATCTGAGGCCACTCAGAATTTTGCTCTTTTGTAATTTCTTATTCAAATACTCAAAAATGAAGGTCTATAATGTTTTAATTTATTCTGGAATTCATCATTTTTTAAAAAAAATAGTATGCCTTTGCCAGTTTGTACCTAACAAAGATGTATGATTACAATGCACCAATTAAAAAAAAGAAAATTTAAAACAGAAAAGAAAAAGGTAGAGAAAACACAAATTGTTAAAATAAGCACCGTACAGATACCACAGATGTTAATGAACTTTTAGGGGTGACAGAAATATTCTCCACCATGATTGATATCTTCTTACATGTCTGTATTTATTTAAGATTCATTGAATTGTGCACTTAAGAGCTACACATTTCACTGTAAGTAAATTTTACCTTAATTAAAATCAGTTGACTATATAAAAAAAATATTGTTGTGGTCCTAGGTATTGAACCCAGGGGAATTCTACCCCTGAGCTGCACATCCAGACTTTACTTTTTTTTTTAGTTTAAAACAGGGTCTCCCTAATTTGCTGAGGGTTTCCCTAAATTGCCAAGGCTAACCTGGAACTTGTGATCCTTATGTCTCCGTCTTTCAGGTACTGGTATTACAGGAGTATGCCACCACTCCCAACTCAACACCCATCATTTGCATCCAGATACTTCTAACTGGTTATTCCATCAGGATTCTTCAGTTTGTTGGGAAGAATGCCAAGGTAGTTCTTAGACTAAAGGAGAGAGTGGCTGCACCCAGCATCTTAAATATGGGCACTGGGTCATGAAGGGAAGGCATTCTCCCTTTCTTTCTACTTTGCTCTGCCCACTTTTGCTTTTAAAAAAAGTTTTCCATATCATGGTTACACTGACTGCCATAGTTTTTATAGAAACAACTCCCCAATCTTATATCTCATGTTTTTAAAAAGCTAAACTCTTTTATCTAATTTCTGTAGATTAGTTACTGAAGTAATTCCTACCCTGCTGGGTTTTTCCTGAGTAATGGAATTGCCCTTAAACTAATATTGAACGAAAAGTGAAAATCAGAAGAAAGTAGTCTATGTTTTAGCAGATCCTCTTCCATGTCATTCTCTTCACAGAGCTGGACTATTTACAGTGCTTATCAGCTTAACTAGGACCACATAGAATGGGAGATAGTTTTCTTGGAAGGTGACATGGTGAACAACTGGAATAAATATGTATCTACTAATGTGAATAATAGTGAGTAACATACAAGTTTTTTGGGTTAATTTGCTTGTGTGTTTTTGATCCTTTGGTCCAAATGCCAGATTTTTTTTTCTTTTTCTTTTCTTTTTTTCTTTTTTTTTTTTTTTAGCTTAAGATGCTATACTTTTATTATTTATGTAGAATTTTTTTCTTTCCATTTTTCTGGGTCTGGCCTTTTGAGATAAAACACATCATTGAGTTGATGGATACTTTGTGTATTTTTCACCCTTTCTAACTTATCTGGTTAAGGATCCCATCATTTCCCACTTGACCTAATCATCAATGAGGAATTTATTCTTAAATCCTCATTCTCTTCTGGGTATAGTGGAGCAAACCTGTAATCCCAGTACTTTGGAGGCAGAAGCAATAAGATCATAGGTTTGAGGACAGCCTCAGCAAACTAGCAAGATCCTATTTCAGAAAGAAAAATAAGAGGTAGAATGCCCCATGTATTTAATTTCAAGTATCACAATAAGTAAATAAATCTTCATTCTCCTAATTCTGTCCCTCATTCAACTGCATGCCCAAATCTTTTTATTCCAACTTTAACTTTTTAAAAAAATACTAATTTTATTTCGATAGTTACTTTCCATATTCTAGTTTGTTGTATTTAATTCTTTCTCTCCCCCCTTTTCTCTTCTCATTTAATCTCAGGAATAAAGTATGAGATGACTAATAGACGTTAATAGATACAACAAGCATAGGTAGTCAAATAGACCTGAGTTTAAACCTGACAGTTTGTTAAATGTCCTAATTTTAAAATTCACTCAATTTTCCATTCATAAGATAGGAGAAAAATAGTATTAAATCTTAATTCTTTGGTATATTAGCTAGGTAAATAATCTATTCATTGCTTTCAAAATATCCATATACTTTTATGTTCACATATGCATGTGGACATGTATGTAACAAATACAAATTATTTTAATAAAATGACCTACTCCAGTAAAATAAAAGTTTGTTTCTTCACTCATCCTGACTCTTTAATAGGCTCCACTGTATACAGAGGAAAGTTTTAGCTCCGTCGTATAGCTTATAATGGGATGCTCAAGAAACTATAGACATATTTTATATTCAATACACTACTAAATTTCTATTTATTTCTGCACACTTTATCTATCATATCCTTTGCTTTAGAAGGGATTTTGTGTTTGCCTGAAATGTTGTTTGCTTTCTATTTGATCAAATTCTTATTCTATGAAATATTTTCTAATTTCCTAATTTGACTGCAAGTGCTGTGCTGAAACTATGGTGCACCTATCTCATAGAATAATTTTTTTGCTTGAAACTACATACATGTATTGTTTTATAATTTCTGTAAGTCAGAAATCCAAATATGGCTTAATTTGAATCATATTTATGTTTGTACAAGGATATTTTTCCATTAGCTGTGTCGTACATTTAAGAACATGAAATATTTTATTTATTTTGGTCATTTTCTTTGTGATAAACTGTAATTTATTGTGTAGATCATTACCAGGTATAACCTAATAAAATTAGAAGCCATGCATTTTCTTCTTAAAATAGTATTCATGATTTACAATCCAGTACCCAAATTATAGTTATTTTTCAAAGTAAGTTTGCATAAGTTGATGAAAAGGAGAATGAATAGTAGGTGTATTAATGCAAAGTTGTGCAAATATTATATTGAGGAAAATATCACATATGTATATTCATGGTTATTTATTAAATTTATACTACAAAGAAGGCCCTGTTTTTCTATTACAACATAAACACACCATCATTCTAATTGCTTCAGAAGATAAATTCATTGAAAAAAAGTTGTTTTAGAGATTTATCCAAATAGTACCCTTCTATCAACAGTATCTGTCATTAATTTATATTAGATTTCCTGGTACAGGCATATACAGGTCTTTGTTACTTGTGGAATGGTAAGGAGCTGCCATTGTTCAGCCAATGGCCCCTTGATCCACTTTGAACCATGTTCCCAGTGCTGAGGAAGAAAAGAACTTAGCCTTTTTTTCTGGGTCCTCAGGGAATCTTTTGAGGTTACTTTGCCCTGAGCAGTCTTAGCCAAGCATGATATGCATCTTATTTCTTGGAGGGATGTTACACACAGAGAATAAAGAACTCTTATCAAAGCAGGAGACATTAATTTTAAGCATCATTTTTAGAAGTGATAGCTTTATTTTTATTAATATAGGTATGCATAATCACATTACATGTTGCATGCATTCATAGGGGTGATTGATAAATCTTACTAGAAATATAACGAATACTTTCTTAATTGCAGAAGAGAATTACTCAGGACCCTTTACAAAGTAGGCCTATCAATAAGGATATTAAAAGACAATTTGTATTTTGTGAATCATGGACATTTTGTTGGCCAATAAATGCTCTGAATAATGGAACAGAATATGGTTGATGATTAGAAGTTGAATTTTCAATTTCACACCTCTGTCACTGTAACAACATGCGAATGTGTATATCCTGAGTTGGATATGTACCAGCCCTCAGGCATCTTTTTAATAATGTTGTTCCTAAGTAGATGAGACAATGATTTATTCGTTCTCTTACTCATTAAATCAAGCAGTGTTTGTTAATGTCTGGTACATGTTAAACACTGTTTTAGGTAATTGATACATGACAATTAATAAAACAAAGATCACTCCCGACCTCATAATACAGGGTTTCTAGTGAAGAAAGAATGTCAGTGCATAGATCAACCAATAATCATGCAATTAGATAGTGAGAAATAAATGATATGGTGTTAATAAACAAAATACAACTCTGATGAAGATTAATTAACAAAAGCTACTGGGATAGGTTTATTTAAAAATACCTGAGAGGAGAGTAATAAAAAAATAAAAACTAAAACAATGGAATATGTATAGCACAAAAGAGAGCTAACTATATGTTTCAAATTCTAAAATAAGCAGAGAATATTTCCAGTGTTTCAGAAACAAACAAAAATAATAACAATATTTTAGAATTTCAAAGGAAAAAGAGGGAACTAGAGAATTATAAAACTGGTAGCTCAAAGTTAAGTTTAATTGTTTCAACTGTACATCTAATAAGAGGTTTGAATATTATGCTATGTTTAATATATATTGAGATTATCAATTAAAGCCAAATGGTGGAATACTGTCATTTGTATGTTTACATATTAATTTTAATCAATTCTGAAAAGTATTTAAAATAATAATAACAGCAAAAAAGAAAAAAAAAAGAGAGACAACTTTTACGTGTCAAATTACCTAGGCTAAGCGATACTGGTAAAACATATTTAGTAAGTGATTTTGTAAAGATGTTTGTGGATATGGTTAGCATTTAAGTCCACAGACTAATTAGTATTTCAATCTAACAAAGAAGCTCACCCCTCATCAGTGTGAGTGAAAATCATCCAATTTCTTGAAGGCATAAAAATGACAAATATGGCACAAGAAAGGAGAATTTGCTACCCCATATATACTGGGAGATGAATATTTCCTGCCCTCAGACATTGGTACTGTTAGTTTTCAAAACTTCAGACTCAGAATTTCTTGTTTTCCCAGTTGGTAGAAAGATAAAGGAATGTTTGGTCTTAATAATCGTGCAAGCTAATTGATATCCATATATGCATCTATCTATCTATCTATCTATCTATCTATCTATCTATCTACATATATATTGATTTTGTTTTTCTTCATAATCTTAATTAATACAAAACAAAAAGAAGTGGTTTGAGTTTTTCTCTGTTGACTTCAATGTGAAGAAAAGGAATCCAAAGACATCAGTAGCTAATCCCTTTTATTCTTTTCATTGGAATGTAGTTTAGATGGTCAAGAAGCATGAAGAGAAAACATGAGATATTACTATCCTAGAACTGATATATTTTTATAGTATACTCAATAAGCTAAGCCAAAATCAAGACATTTCTATTTTTATGTGGTCTTCAGAAATCTTTCAAGTTTCTGCAGGTTAAAGGGGATCTGGATCCTTTAAATTATTTTTCAAATTTACAGTGAATAGTTCCTGGAAAGAAAAATCCAACACTGGAAATTCACACTTATGAGAGAAAAGAATTTATTTATGTGACTATCTACATGATTTTTATACATATTGATGAACAAGAATAAGTCATGTATACTATATCCAGGATAATGCATATACAGCATATAATTAGAAATTCTAAGTTTATTAGTTAACACAACACAGTTCTTCAATCCTTCCATGTTTTTTGAAAGACAACCTGGAATGTGGATTATGTTATATCTTGTTAGATTTCTGCTGTCTGGTGTCAGTCTGAGCATCTATGTTTTGAGCCAATTCAGAGAACCTATATGTCACTAATTAACTATGTCTTCTTCAGTGGAACAATTAAAATTGCTTCTCCTTTGATTCTTTTGCACAAAATAAGTTTTTCCTTTAGTTTTTTTCTTCTGTACAAAAATGGTCAATTTTCTATGAAAACCACTTGAGAAAAGCAAAGGTCTGACTCCTCTTCTTGCCTTTATAGGTTGGAAATTGTTCTACCTATGTTTCCTTAGCTGGAAAATCTTGATTCTTCTAATTAGAAAAACCAAATGGGTGCAATAAAAATATATTCTGTATTTTTCCAAAGGCCTAGAGAAGGTCAAGTCTCTTATTCAATTTAGTAAACATTAATTTATTCCCTATTATGTGCTATATATTAGATGTGTAGAAATTAAAAATAAAATATCTGTTTTCAAAATGTTAATGGTCCAGTGGGAATAACTGATGAGTAAATTATTGGCAATCCAGAGAGATAAGGGTAATGATTGAACTATTAGTAAAATTATAATCCTATATATACTGAAAATTGATTTTATTTCATTTTTTAGTTTCCAAATAAATATTACTTTACTGGAATTGATCCCAGACCTAATTGCTTCCTTATCAATTTCCAAACATCTCTAATGACAGTTCCTATATAATTGAACAAAACACTGGTTCAAGAAATATCTTGAGCTCCATCAAGTTGAAAGTAAGTTCCAGCTCCTTTTCTGCAAGCTGATCAATACAGGTTGCACACCACACTGTCCAGTATAAAATTTATTCCTGTAATTTATCTCAGCCTTGAGTGTAGCCATGGTTAATTGCTAATCCATATTCATTGAACATCACAAATGAGGGCACAGTCAGGTGATACTTCTGGTACCGCCTCATCTCCTGTGGAAAGTCATAGACTCAAATTTCCATCTCCTTTTACATCTTTGGCTTGACTTCTTTAGACTGGTTAAAATAAAAAAGAAAAGAATTATTGTTGCAGATTATTAAATCATTTGCAGGGTGATGCTTAGCAGGAAATGACTTCATTAAAAATAGCAACATAACTTACATTGTCACCATATACGAGTTGAATTGGTTTAATTGGACTGTTAAACATATCTTTTCTGTTGTGGATTTATTGGTGCTTCTGAAGGCTCCAACTCTTAACATTGAAAATGTAATTATTTGGAATACTTTATGAATTCTACTTGAAATGACCTCTAACTTAATATGAGGCATGGATTTGTCAGCAAAACTTCTAATTTATTCTCCTAGATAATTCCAAATCAACTTCATTCTTTTACTCTGAGACTCAAAATTATTGAAAACTATGTGGTAGATATAAAAATATATGAATAAAGAAGTAAAATTATATGAATAAAGAGTAGTTTAATTTTGTGAAATTTTCCAACTCTGGTGAATTTTATAACATCACTGTATTTTCTTGGTTGTCTAGAATGACATGAAAGTCACATTTAAACAACATGACCAATGTTTTTTTTTCTATAATCAACAATATATGTAAAATTTATTTATAAATATAGCCTCCTATTGCCTTGTGAACAAATGTAAGCCTTCCTTTCATGACCTTCCAGATTTTACGAGAAAACTGAGCTTTAGAGAAACCAGTTTAAAATAAAATGTAGGTCATTTTATCATGGATCTGAACTTGGGTTTATGAAACTATAAAGATATTAGTTTTCACTGTTATAAACAGATATTCTAGGTTTATCTACTATTATGTATGGGAGGGAAGAGGGCGAAGTGAGATGGAGTTAGGAGGGAGCCATACAAGAGATGTTGTATTCATATATGAATGTATCACTTTGAATCTCACTATGGCATATAATAATATCACACAAGGAAATTCCCCAAAGGAATAAAATAAAATATTAAAAACATATATTTTCAGCCAGGCGTCGTGGCGCACACTTGTAATCCCAGTTCTTGGGAAGCTGAGAACAGAGGATCCGGGTTCGCAACCAGCTCAGCTACTTAGTGAGGCCCTCCACAATTTAGTGAGACCCTGTTGCAAAATAATAAAAAAATAGGGCTGGGAGTGTAGCTTGGAGGTAGAATGTCCCTGGGTTCAATCCCCAGTAGTGCAAAAGAAAAAAAAATACATACACACACACACACACACACACACACACACACCCCAAAAAAAGCTCTATCAGCCAATGTCCTAGCGGGAAATTATAGCACTAATGTAATATAGGAGTTATATACAGAATTTTAGGCAGGTTTATAGGAATCAACGAGTAAGTATGAGAGACATACAAACTAGTAAAACTTGGAAGATGTTTTCACTCCTAATTTGGACAAGATAAGGGAGTTACTGAGCTATCTAGAGCCTCTTATGAAATGGAGTTTCCAAGGAAGGTCTCCCAACTGTATCCATAGGGGAATTATGCCATTCTCAGAGGCACCACAAAGAAGGAAATCAGGCAAAGGAATAATCTCCAAACTCTTCTCCCATGACTCTCATTGGCCAATCCCAAAAGAAGTTAGGAACAGGAACCAAAAAAATGCCATTTTTAGAGATCACAGAACAGAACAGAATGGAAGAGGGAAATGGACCTGGTAGGATAAATGAAAGATAAGTATCTCTGAAACCTTTCTTTACGTACACCAGTGGTTTTAGGATTCCCTCCCAGTTGCTTTGTTTTCACTCTGTTCATTCTTCATAGGAAATCTTATCACACTCTATCAACACATACTTTTTAATTATCCTAACGCCTTACACACAGTATGTGAGATCTCTAAGTAAATGGAATGTGTCTCTTCATTTTTCACATTTGTATGACTAAGATCATGCTTGGAACATGTTTTGTACCCATGTGATATCTACTAAATGAATGGATTATGAAGATGAATAAGTGTAAACAACAAAGAACCATTATAAACATGCAACTCTAAGCTATGTAAGTAAACTCAATTATTAATTCTGGTGTGGCAAAGATTTGTTTTTATGGGAGATGTGGTTGTGGTTGTTTACATGTGTGCATGGTGTGTGCGTGTGTGTATGTGTGTGTGTGTGTGCAGGTGTATATCTTAGAGCATAACATAAAGTAAGATGCATAAATGTTAAGCTTACATTGTTTAATATTTATATATGTATATAATAAGTAGACTAATTTCAAATATTATTATTCCAAATTAAGACCAGAAAGTCTTGTCCTGACCAATGTTAGTTCATGAAGATGTGAGATTCTAAAATTTCTATATAAAAAGGCCTTAGAATTTTCAAACTGTATATTACAAGTATTTCCATGAGGCTTCATTTGCATAGTCAACTTTGTATTTCCATTTATTATTTGCTTATTTTGGGTTATTGGAAGATCAGAACTGATAAAATTACAGGTAGAACTGTATTTCTGAAAGGACCACACCAATGGTACCCTAACATGTAGTTAAAGCTCTCCCAAGCTAGCCTTAAGCCATTGTCTCTAGCACCACTGTTTTTAACATGTTGAAGGAACTGCTGAGGATGATTCTATGATCTGGCTAAACAAGTAAATGAGCTTATAGTTTGGTCCTAAACAACTCATACATTTAGATAGATTAGTATCTCATCCATCAACCTTATTACTTACATTTCATTTGAAAATCTATTCAAAGGTTACATGGTGACATAACATTGGTGAATGGATTTAACCTAGTTTTTTTTTTTTTTTAATTTCAGAGGCAGAAAAAAAACCAATAGAAAACAGCACAAACAAAAACCAAAAGACAATAACATCCACAATGGTTTTGGTAAGCCTAAAATCAGAAAACATTTATAAAGCAAGTAACCCAATGGCTATATCCTAATAAAAGCATGAGAAAACAGCTCATCCAGATTACTCCTACATTCTAGTAAAATAACAAGGGTACATGACCTGTGTGTGTGTGTGTGTGTGTGTGTGTGTGTGTGTGTGTGTGTACATGTGTGTGAAAGTGCTCTAGCCTGTGTTCATGTGTGTATTCATATATGTGTGTGTTGGGGATTGAACCTAAGGCTTTGATTATGCTAAGGATGTGCTCTAACACTCAACTACATCATGAACACAAGAACACATGATATTCATTATGTGGTGAAGCAGTACTATAATCCAATACCTATATTCTATTCTGGTTTAAGGATGTCCTTAAAATACCATATAATATCACAGTACTTTCTCTTACCTGATTCATTTATTTATTTATTTATTTATTTATTTATTTATTTATTTATTTTTTGCGGTACTGGGGATTGAACTCAGAGGCGTTCTACCTTCGAGCTACACCCCCAGCCCTATTTTTTTACTCTTTATTTCGAAACTGGGTCTCACTAAGTTGTGGAATGCCTCACTAGGCAGCTGTGATTCATTTATTTGCATCAATTTTCTACTAATTTTGATGTAGAACACTATGAAAGACATTCATACTCAGATATATAATATTTATTCCAAAATATTTCTGTATTCTTCTTTTATTGAACTGTGAACTTTTGTGATATATATATATATATATATATATATATATATATATATATATATATGTATGAATTTACACAGATATACACATATTTATATATAAAGCCTTTTAATATTTTCCTTTGTCTACTGATATTTTAAGAATTGGTAAACTAACTTCTTTGAAAAAGGAAAAAAGTAAGCATATCTGGGAGAAGTCTACTTTGTGACTTCAATTAGCTGGTTGTGCTCTGATTAAAGAATAATGCTTAGAACTTCATATTGTCAACACAAGGGAAATTAGCATGTCCATATTTGAATTTAGTGCATCATTTGGCATGCAGCATAATGCCATAAATATGCTAGTACATGCCTACATAACAATTTGTGGCATGAATCACATGTAATATTTTCTCTGAGTTGGTTATAAAGCACATTTGGAAACCAAAATTAACCAGATGACATTTTATTATGCATTTGGACTGATGTAATGTAAAACTTAATTACATAATATTTCACACACAGCTGCGACAAAACATATATGAGCTTCCATGATTCACAAACTAAGCTGGCATAGAGATCTTCTGGGAAGATGATTGAAGTGAGCTATTGTCTCCGGATAAATGAGAGTCTATTAATATGTCCTGAAGCTCTTTTCTTAAATACACAAATGCCATTTTCACTAAGTTCCTCTGAGAGAACAGATACACTCTAGAGAATCTTTTACAACAAAGCAAAACAAATACTACAAAACAAAATAGTTCATTTGAATTGTGTTCAAAAATATTCCATGTAGTTAGTGAGCTTGTCCTATTTTAATCCCCCCTGTGTTTATAAAACTTCAGATTTTGGGTATCTAATTGCTAGCAAACAGTAGATAATAAAGTGTGCTCATCAAACCAAACAGGATTTGGGTTCATTTTGTAGCTACATTTTCTTTCTCTATTTTTTTTTATCTGAAATGTGCTCAATGAAAAGGCATTTTACACCTAGAGAGAGAAATTTAATTAGAATGAAGTGAATGAGTTGCCAATACCATCAATTCAGCAAGCATTTATTGAGCTTTACTAATTGCCTAGTACTGTGCATGGAGAGAGAGAGAGAGAGAGAGAGAGAGAGAGAGAGAGAGAGAGAGAGAGAGAGAGAGAGAGAGAGAGAGAGATTTCTTTAAAGACTTTTATTTCCAGTACTTTTTATCTTATGATAGGTGGCACTATGGGAAACATTCTCATGGGCTACAGAAGAGGCCCCCTGGCAACTCCTTTCCCATGCTTCTGTTCTGAGAATCCTAACATCAGTTCAATCTGATCAACGGGGATTCAAAAGGTCACGAAAAACTAAATCTACACTTTAAAACCAGACTTTCAAGAGGTCCCTTCCAAAGTAGGTCTTTGCTCTCCCTCATCAGCCCTCTCTCCCACAGGGCTTCTTACTAGCTCTCAGGCCTGCCTTCAAATCTGCTTCAAGGTAAGGGAATGGAGCATGAAGAATAGAACTGAGAGCAACAAAATCACCATCAGTCTTTTCTTTCTTTCTCATAAAATTTATGTTATACTTTTATTAGTGCAGTGTAGGCTCACATCTTAAAGTAGTTCAGAGTGAGAGTGGCATACATGCACACGGCATTTGGTGAGTTTCCCCTCAACTCCCTCTCCCCTCCATCCCTTTTCCCCATATATAATATTGGGATTGGCATTGTCATTCTCATATATGTAAATAATGTCAGTGGAAGTGTTTCTTTTATTAATGTCCCCACCCCTATCCCCTGCAACCCTCCGCTAGACCACCTCCCTCACTCCACTGAGCTTCTCTTCCATTATCTGAAGTCCCTCTTGTATCCTAATTAGTCCCTAGATTCCATATATACAAAAAAACATGATCTTCCACTTTCTGTGACTGGATGACCTTACTTAACAAAATGTTCTCCAAGTCAGTCCATTTTCCTGCAAATGACACAATTTTGTTCTTGTTTTATTGCTGAGTAGGATTTCACTGTATGCATATCCAATAATTTTGTAATCCATTCATCTGTTGATAGACACCTAGGTTGGTTCCATAATTTGGCTATTGCATCACAGACTTTCAAAGTTCGCAGATTCTGCCAAACTCAGACTCCTCATAACACAAAAATGCAGAGCTGGCTAGGATGTAAACGTATCAGTACAGTAGATTCTTGAAATATTTTGGGGGTGAAATAACACAGGAAGATTTCCCAATTCATTAAAGATAGCTAGAATCTAACTGCATATTTGTAGACATAAAATTAAGGGAAGTTATAGTAGATATTAGTATCATTTTTCTCCTTAATCCAGTTGTCTAAATGTTCATAAAGGCAATTGTCTTCTATGTAGAATTGTGTCTCTAGGAGAAGATATACTTGATCAACTGATGCTCAGGGACCGTGGAGATGAATACAGTTTCTGTGAGTAACACCTGCAATAGACAGTGTCCTCTCTGAAATGAGTGCTCAATGCTCCCTAAAGTTGTGCCTCTGTGTGCCCTCCTCTCCTTTTTCTAAAATATTCTTAATCAGTTATATCTGGTGCCATATCTTTGCTCTTCTCTTTATTGTATAAACCTGGGCAAGTGACTCAAGTACCCTAAGTTTTCTCTTCTTCATTTGAAGCAGGGGGATCAGTATTTGCCTCCTAATACTGTTGTACTTATTAAATAAGATTACAAATACAAAGCATCCCATAGAGTGGCTGGCATAAACTATGTGTTGAATAAGTTGAATAAGTGATGGCAGAAGTCTGTATTGTAAATGAGGATGCCATTATAATAATGAAAGCTATTTAAAATTGCTGAAGTCAGACACTACAGAATTATTACCTAAAACATTTAGAGACATGAGAGTAAAATAATGCAAAAATGGCATTTAAGCCTATGATTTATGAAGTAGCAAGATGGCTAATATTTGGAGGCTTACTAGAAGGGTGGAATCACTAGCTGAGCATGATGGTGAATGCCTGTAAGCCCAAGTACTCAGGAGGCTGACACAGGAGGATCACATGGTAGAGGCCAGCCTATGTAATGTATTGAGAACTCCTTGTTTCTAAATAAAAAAAAAAGCTTTGGGGATGTAGTGGAGAGGTAGAGTGCCCCTGGGTTCAAATTCCAGTACCCTTCAAAAAAAAAAAGTAGAAATGTAGAATCACAGAACCCACCCTATTATCTACTGAAATGACACCTTTTGTAAAAATCAATTTCCTAGTTGTGTGTGTGTGTGTGTGTGTGTGCGTGTGTGTGCACGCGTGCATGCATGCACTAGAGTTTGAGAAGAATGGATTATATGACATAAAAAAATCTATTTTGTTGGTGTTATTGAATGTCTGTTTTGTGTCAGGTACTGTATTAAGCTTTTTTATGTTTATTAGCTCATTTATTCTTTACAAAAAATGCAACAAAAAAGGACTACTGACCATACTTAAAATATGAAAATTGTTAGAAATTTCAGGAAACACAATTTGAAATTGATTAAACCAATTTTCAGAGCAAGGTTTTTCTTTCCTAGAGCCCTTACATGTTTTTCATTATTTAGGATTATTCTCTGGAAGTCCCAGAACTATCAAATTGGAATTTGAAGATGGTTCATTAAAGATATCATTTATAAGTCCTGGATAAGGTGTTAAAGATGTCGTTTATATGTTCTCGATAGGGTATAGGAAAAAAACATACAAAATAGTTATAATAGTGAGATATTGCCATAATGAATCCTAAATAGAGTAGGTGGAAGTTCACAGAATCAAGTCAAGAGGTGTGCATGGAGAGAAGCTCAGAATCTTATTCAAAACCTTTCATATAGCTGAAACAACTTCCTCATGGAACAAACTATGGAAATAACTTACCCCCTCTCCCTTCCCATGATCCCTCTCATATGGACTTCCCATTGGGCAATCTTAGCTGGAAGCCATGACTGTATTTATAAGTTGGCATCCCTACAACCTGTGGCACAGGGAAGTATAAATGAAAACATGCACTTTATTGTTTAGCCCTTTATATCTCCATATCTCCATTATGCCCTTTTGGTCATCATTAAACTGCTTGATATATATATCAGTTGCTTAATATATATATAGCAATTGGCATATATATATATATATATATATATATATATATATATATATATATATATGCCAACTGCTTAGGAACAGTGAGGTATTGAATTGTCTAAGGTAGTCTTTTGTACCCTTTCCAGTAAGAGACTTGGCTTCCTGCTCTACTCCAGGCCTGTGATATAGCCAATTGCTTATTGAATTGACAAGGTTGGACCCCAATACTCCATCACAACAAGGTAAGGACTGACATTCTTCCAAACTTTTATAGTAAGATAATGTCATATCTCATCACAGCTTGGGTCCTAGATGCTTCATCATTCATGCAGTGATGAGTTGCTGATAAGGCTGAGTTGAGATGCTGCCACATTATATTACTATTATGTTAAACCCCGATATCACACCAGCTGAAGGGCTACTGATTCTACACTCATGTATATTGAAATGCCCACATAGTGGAGGTCTCCATCTGTTTCCCAACTGCCTGGTATCCAATTCTGCTCAGTCTCTAATATGCTAGCACTGAATATCAAGGTGCAGTGGTGCATGCCTGTAATGCCAGTACTCGGAAGGCCAAGACAGGAGGATCATCACAGGCTCAAGGGTAGCATTAGCAGTTTAATGACACCCTCAGCAACTTAGTGAGACTCTGTTAAAAAAACCAAAAATTAAAATGTCCTTTGGTTCAATTCCCAGTACAAATTAAATACCTACCTACATACATACATACATACATATCGTGAACAAACAGAATCCCACATGCCAACTATTCATTCCATGAGTATGCCTCAGTAAACGCTGCTCTAAGAGCCTGTTCATGTTTGCTTCTTGATCATCTGTCCTTGTTTGTTTGACACTGAGCGGCATTTCCCTTCCATCTTCTAGCCCATCATAGAATTCTTCCTGGCATCTTTTCTGCTGATGCTGCAATTTTTATTGGCTACTTTTTCCAAGATCTGCAATCAAAATTTGAAGCTGCAGAAATCCTTGGAGATCTATTTACCATTCTTTGTATGTAGAGTCCTTTTTCCTATATCTCATTTAGATTGTTCCCTAGTTTTATTAATGCAAATTTTCTAATACTTCCCACAAGGGATGCTTGTGCAAGTTTTTTAGCCCTCCCATACTCTGCTCTCTCACTTGGAGAAAGCTTAGGTGAGTGAAGAAGGCGACCTAACTGAGGGAGATGAGAGAGAGGAAGAGGGAAAAACCTCAATGGACATAATTTTGTTTTTTCTTTATGGCTGATTAGAATTCCATGATTATACATTCCATAATTTTGTAATCCATTCATTTGTAATCAATTCATCTTGGCTGGTTCCATAGTTTGGCAATCATGAATTGTGCAGCTATAAACATAGATTTGCAATCATTACTATGGTAATCTAGCTTAAATTATTTTGGATAAATACCTGGGAGTAGTATACCTTTGTTATATAGTAAGTATTGAATCCCACCAAATCTTTTTTATTACTGTGGCTTTGTAGTAGAGTTTGAAATCAGGTATTGTGATATCTCCAGCATGGCTCTTGTTACTAAGAACTACTTTGGCTATCCTAGGCTTTTTGTTGTTCCAAATGAATTTAAGGACTGATTTTTCTATCTGTGAGGCATGACCTTGGTAATTTCATGCGTATTGCATTGAATCTGTAGATTACTTTTGGGAGGATAGCCATTTTGATGATATTTAGTCTGCTTATCCAATAGCATGCTAGATTTTTCCATCTTCTAAGGTCTTCGTCTATTTCTTTGCAACAGTAGTAAAAACAGCATGATATTGGCACAAAAACAGACACATAAACCAATGGAAAAGAATAGAAGACTCAAAAACAAAGCTACAATCTATAACCAGTTGATCTTTGATAAAGGCATCAAAGACATACACTGGAGAATGGACACAATTTTCCACAAATGGTGCCAAGAAAACTGGCTATCCATATGTGGGAGAATGTCACTAAACCTGAACCTCTCACCCTGAGCAAAAGTCAACTCTATGTGGTTTAAAGACCTAGAAATTAGACCAGAAACTTTGAAACTGCTAGAAGAGGGAATTGGGCCATCACTCCAACATATAGATACAGATAGAAACTTCTTCAATAATACCCTGAAAGCTCAAGACATTAAAACAACAAATAATGAATGGGATAGCGTGAAACAAAAAAGTTTTTCACAGCAAAGAAAACCATCAAGAATCTATAGAGAAAGCCCACAGCATGAGAGATCTCCATCACCAAGCCATTAGACAAAAGTCCAACATCTAGAATATACAAAGAGTTTAAAAAGATTTACATTAAAAAAACAAAGCCCAATTTAAAAAAACAAACAAACAAACAAAAAAAAAAAAACGGGCAACTGAACAGAACATTCTTTTCAAAAGAAGTGCCAATGGTCAACAAATATATGAAAAAATGAAATGAGAAATTAAACTTCACAAAAGAAGAAATACAAATGGCCAATGCATTCAAAAAAATGTTTAATACTGTTAACAATAAGTGAGATGTAAATTGAAACTACACTAAGATTTCATCTAACCTCAATCACAATGGAAATCAAGAAGTCAAATAACAATAAATACTGGCAAGGATGTGGGGAAATAGGAACTCTTGTGCACTGTTGGCGGAATTGCAAACTAGTGGAGCCACTATGGAGATCAGTGTGGAGATTCTCCAGAAGACTGGGAATAGATCCACCACATGATCCAGCTAACCACTCCTAGGTATCTTGCCAAAAAGTAAAGTCAGAATATTATAATAATACATGCATACACATGATTACAGCAGCATAATTCATAGTCGCCAAATTATGGAACCAACCCATGTATCTATCAACAGATGAAGGGATTACAAAATTATGTGAAATACACACAATGGGATTCTACTCAGCAATAAATAACAAAATTATGTCATTTATAGGAAAATGGACAGACCTGGAGAACATTATGCTATGTGAGATTAGCCAGTCACAGAAAGTAAACGGTCATGTTTTCTCTCATATGCAGAAGTTGGGAATAATCAGAATATCAGTATTTTAGATAATAGAGGAAAACCTTCAGTAGAGCAAGGAAGATGGTTTGGGGTGGGGAGAAAGAGACAGAGAATTAATGAAGAAAACACTTCCAGCCGGGCTTGGTGGCGCACACTTGTAATCCCAGCATTCGGGAGGCTGAGACCGGAGGATCCAGGTTCGCGGCCAGCCTCAGCTACCTAGTGAGGCACTCCGCAACTTAGTGAGACCCGGTTTCAAAATAAAGAATAAAAAAATAGGGCTGGGGGTATAGCTCGGAGGTAGAATGCCCCTGAGTTTAACTCCCAGTACCGCAAAAAAAAAAAAAAAAAAAAAAAAAGAAAACACTTCCACTGGCATTATGTGTATATGTGAGAATAGCAATGCTAATCTCAATATTTTGTATGAGGAAAGGGGTGGGGAGGGAGCCAGTGTGCATGTATACAAGTATCACTCGGAATTATATTATGATGTGGGACTATAATGCACCAATAAAAGTATAAAAAAATTTTAAAAATCAACCTGCTGAGAAGAAAAATAGAGTTTAAGATGATTTTATTTTTCTTTCTGTTTTTTTTTACCACAGTTCTTTCATTGGTGATATGAAGAAAGCCTTTATTGATATGTAAAAGAAAAGCAGAAATCACACTAAAAAATTCCATGTTGGTGGATACCTGTAATCCCAATACTTGTAGGCTGAGACAGGAGGCTCATAGCTTCCCAGCCAGCCTCAGCAACTTGGAGAGGAACTCCAAAACTTAGTGAGACTCTGTTACAAAATAAAAAAAAAATAGAGCTGGGGGTGTAGCTCAGAGGCAATATGACCCTGGGTTCAATTCCAGTAACAACAACAACAACAACAACAAATTATACATATATATGTAATACACACACACACTACATACACACACATGTACACAAATAATATTAACAATGGAAATTGAAGTTCAAAAAATATAACTCCTCAAGTGTCACACAGTTGACTTTAGGTTATTTGAAATTTATCAAAAATTTTGCATTTTCTTCTTTAGCATGCTGCAAAAAGTAATAAATAGATGATAACAGTGATGATGATGAATAGATAGATTTGATTTGTGTGTTGTGTGTTTGTGTGGTGTGTGTGTGTGTGTGTGTGTGTGTGTGTGTGTGTGAGACTGGGGATTGAACTCATGCATATTCCACAACCAAGCTACACTCCTAGTACTATTTTATTTTATTTTTTAATTTTGAAACAGGAGCTCACTGAATCACTTAGGCTGGCCTCAAAAGTGAGATCCTCCTGTCTCAGCCTCCCAAGTACTGAGATTATAAGCATGTACCACATTGCCTGGTGATACATAGATTTTTAACACAGTCACAAAAATATTGGTTTTCATAATGTCATTAAGAAATGTTTGGAGGTAACATATTTCCAACTTTTCTAGTGAAAATGTTTTAGAATAAGTTCAGGTGTCACTGCCAAATTTTATATATTTTATGCCTCTAAATATGATATATTTCTGTTATGTTTGAAATCTATCCTTAATTGTACCATGTACTTGATTGGTACTTATTGAAGTGAACTTTGGGAATAAAGATAGAAAATGTGAGATATTGAGAGTAAAAGTGTATGTAAGAAGGAGAAAGGGAGGGAGGGAGAGAGGAAGAGGGAGAGAGAGAGAGAGAGAGCAAGAGAGAGAGAGAGAGAGAGAGAGAGAGAGAGAGAACACAAAGTGAAAAATGAAAAAAAGGAAGGAAGGAAAGAAGGGAGTCAAACTCAACCCTGGCCTGAAGTGCCTCTCTGTATTAGGATGGGTATTCTTACTAAAATTCCTAATTGATTGAATCCTCCTAGAATCTGACAGACATTCAAATGGAACCAGAATATAACTATCAAAGATTGGAGAATAAAGACTGAATCTAAAATTTGAGTTTTCAATTATATAATGCATTTCCAAGATAATTGCAAATATGCTGTTTGTATAATTAGTATGCATGTCTTTATGCCATACATAATTGTTCTTACTCAGAAAAGGATTCAGAATTTAGATTCTACAATTTGAGTGTCCCCTGAGGCTTCATGTGTTGAAATTTAATCCCCATCGTAGGATATTAAGAGGGTAGAAATTAATCCAGCTATGATGTTTAGAAGCAGGGACTTTGGAAAGTTATTAGGATTAGAAAAGGTCATTAAGACAGAGCTTGCAATTGAGTCTCTTATAAGGAGAGAGAAAGACCAGACAGACATGCATATATAAATATATATACACACATGTCTTGACATGAGATACACTGTCCTACCTTTACCTGCAAGTGCCTCACCAGGATGTGGCTTTTGAACCTCCAGAACTCTGAGGAAAATCAATATTTTTCTTTGTAATGTAGCATGCCTCAAGTATTTCATTATAGTGATAAAAAATGAATACTACAACAATTATGCCTTTTTCTCCTTGTCCTTCTATCCCCTCCCCAATATACTTTCGAATGGCATACATAAGAAAAAAAGCAAATAAAAACAAATACAAAATACACTATTGTGAACACAGCTGGCCATTTTCTCACTTTAGAGTTCCTCCAACCTGTACTAGTGATTCTCTTGCAACATAGCAATCTGGCTTTGTTCTTCTGTCTCAAGTACATTCCCAGAAATCCTACTTAAGCATGTCCCCTGCGTGGTGTTAGAAAAAGCCTGACAACCACAACTATTGACTGTATTTGGTTAGTCAAAATAGTCAACTAACATTTTACACTACTTCTGTGCCCTTCCATTAAATTAGATGACATTTTAAATATAGAAATTGATGCAATGAAGGAAGAAATTTTGCACCTTTATTATAAAAGAGAAAACTGGAGCAACCCATATAGATTTACGTGTAATGCTCTTAATGTTGTGTGCTGTGAGAGTGTGTTATTTAGCCACAGAACACAATGAGGGTTCACTTCAGTGATGGTGAGTTCCTCAAGACATCGCCTATCTTCCCCAGTAAAAGTCTGAAATGTAACACAATTGGAATCCTGTTTGGTTTGCTCTCTGTTGATTAACTTGTCCCCAGAGGTACATTGCCAACAGGGATGAAATACATTTTTATTTGAATACATGCATTTCCCCCATGTAACTACACCGTTGAAGAGTGCAATGCAGCTTGTTGTGTTTCTCTCATAATACTTACTATAGAGTCAGGCTCATTTTTCTAACGGTTCATTATCTTATCATTAGTCTGCAAGTGTCATTCTGTGCACACATGTGTGCCAGAGATTGTCATTCAGCTATGTCATGTGATAGCACATAGAACAAGGGGAAGACACCAATAAGCAGAGGGACAAGTGCTTGTAGTTCTGTCCTTCGCTGTGGCACGGTGTCAGACAAAAATAAGAGGTGCACCTTAAATATTTTTTTAACAAAATGATGAGTAAATTAGTGGATTTGAGTGTTGGTATCTTATATTTTGTTAGTATTTCCAAAATGTCAAGTGTTGGATTAATTTTGTTCCATTCTCTCCCCCTCTCTCATCTCTCTCTGATATTGGAAGACTAAGGCTAACCAATTACCCAATCTCAGGTCTAAAATGAGACCATCAGTATCTGTTGAGTGAATAGATGAATAAATATTAATTGTGATCCCCAGATTGTATCTCTTATATTCTTATCTCAACAGTCTCCCTATTCAATCTTTTGCCCATGCAAACAAACTTTTAAATAAATGTCTTCAAATCACAATCTATCTGACCTTTGAATCTATGTGTAGATTTGCCAACTTGTTATCTACCAGTATGACCCACGAGCTCCAGGCTGCATATTTTCAAAATCTTCTTTTTGGTACTCTCTATCTTGAATACTTAGCTGTATTTTGAATTTTTGTCATTTGGCATCTTGACTCTAGTGATTCCTTTGCTTCTGGTCTTTGTTGTTTTAAGTCCATCTCTTTGGTCTGATTTCCTGACATACATTGGTGGTTTTAGTGAAGGTGGATGTATTTAGGGAATTCCTATAGTGAATATACTGGGAAAGAGTGGTGTGTACTATTTTCCACCCAGAGAAATTGGGCACAGGCTCATGTTCATACTCAAAAACTTGCCTGAAACATTGTCAAAATCAAAATTATAAAAAATACAATAATTTAAACACAAATGCCAAGCAATGGAATGGATATGATATTAGATGCTGAGTTGCAATTCCAAAATAATTGGCCAATGAGAAAAACCAGGAAAAGCAAATAAATAAATCTATAGAGGTAGGTAACTTGTAGGAGGTGCAGATAAGAACTTAAATTGCCAGACTCTGTTGTAAATATTGTGTTCCTCATTACTTGTATCTATTTGGTAGATAAATATCTATGTAATGACCCAGGCACAGAACAAGAAAATATCTCCATTATATAACCATCTTCATAATGTATTTTATAGCCCCATTTTATGTATTTCTCTCCAGTAGGATATGAGCTTCTTGCAAAGAGAGATGGCATTCTATTTATCACATTAATTCTAATGCTTAGTCTAAGACCTGAGCCAGTAAGTGGCAGTAAATGTCAGTTGGATCAATGAATAAAAAATTAGCATGAGACGTTAACAAGAAGATCACTTGAATAACCAAATAGTGGTGTAATTATGATAAAACTGCCCAGAAGGTTCTAATGAAATATTTTACTGACCTAGATAAATTACGATGATACCAGTTTCTTCCTCTCTCCGATTCATGTCTTTGCAAGTCTTTGCCAGGTATTATATTATCAGTATCCTAAGAGGCACTCAGTAAACCTTTAATGACTTTAGAGATCTGCTCCTAAAGAAGTAGTGTAGGGAGAAGAATGATACCATGCTGAATTCCTTTCACTTCTGACAGGGGCTTACACTATCCACGGAAACAGTGGGCATTCGAAAATAGCAGCTAAGAAAGAGAACAACTGCAGGGAGACTCCCCTTCCTGCTGATGATAGAAGATTTATAGAAAGAAGCTTATTGATCTTTAGCAAGTGAATGTTGCAATTGTGAATTTTCTCTCCATGGTATTGAAGCAAAACCCATTCTAGAAGTTGCCTAACCGAATAAGCTGACTCTATTGGAAAAATAAATGTTGCAACATCTTCATTCTTTAGTGATGTATTCCTGGAAAGACTGTTTCCTCCTCCCAGGATGTGAGTCCTTTTAGGATCAATCATGTAGTTACCTATCTCTTGCGGAAGCATATCTATTAGACGGTAATCTTCCCGGAGCAGAAGTGCCAGTTCTTACTGGCCAAGATGAATTGCTTGCTAAAATTTCTGCCTTGAAAACTCTTTTAGGGGGAACTTCTGCTTCATAAAATCAGTGTTGTCAGAAGTTAGAAAATTTAATTGTGTTCATTAAATTTTCTGAAAGCAAACATTAGTGTGATTCGAATTCATAGAATTCTGTGATTCGGAGAACCATCAAAAATGACCTGAATTCCTGTCCAGATTTTCTTCTGTGAGACCTCTGTTGGGGACCTACCTTGACATGAGCCACTATTGGATTTACTCTCACACACTGATGTGCGATTTTAGGTAAAATGTCTTAATTACTACAGATCCACGCAGGCTGTGTGGGCATAAGGATTAGTTTAAATGGCGAGGATGACCAGAACAATCACACCTTCTGTGCAAATTATCTAGTTGAAACTGAACTGTACTTTCTTGAATGTATATTATAAGGCATGCATTGAGCTGATGAATTTCCACATGGGTGCATTTAACTTCCATAGTACTTCAGTAAAGTTTCTGGTATTCTCCCAATTTTACAACTGATGAAAGTTTAACACAGACAATTTAAATGTTTTTCTAATAACCTAAAAGTAGAAAAGAAAAATTAGAAAACCAAGTTTCCTGATCCAATTTGAACGCCCTTTCCTATACTCTCAGTTAATGATCTCTCATTCTTCTCAGGGAATGTCTGGTAATATCTGTTGAACATCTATATTTCCCAATCTTCTACTTATGTAATTTTATAAATACCTCAAATATGTAATTTTTTTTGAAATCTCATATTGCATAAAGTATTTTCTCAGAGGTAGAATGCCCCTGGGTTCTATTCCCAGTACCACACACACACACACACACACATACTACTACTACTACTACTACTAGTAGTACTACTACTAATAATAATAATAATAAAATAAAGTTCTATTGGAAAGCAGCCATACTCATCTGTTAATGTTTATCTGTAATCACTTTTGTCCAACAATGGCAGAGCTGAGTACTTGCAACATCTGAGACATTATAACCTGCAATGCCTAACTATATATACAGACTTCCACTATAAACTGGGAGTTCTAACCCTGATCATGACCCTTATGTTGCTATTAATTCACCTCTGCTTTACTGTATAAAGCTGACCCTAGAAAATACTAATGTAATTACACATTATAATTTGCATATTTTCAAAGCCATGCAGGCAGTGCCTCATGTCTGTAATACGAACTACTGAGGAGGCTGAGGCAGGAAGACTGAAAGTTCCAGGACAGTAGAATAGTATGGACAACTTAGCAAGACACTGTCTCAAGATAATGTTTTAAAAAAGGATTAGAAGCCGGGCGTGGTGGCGCATGCTTGTAATCCCAGCACTCGGGAGGCTGAGACCAGAGGATCCGGGTTCACGGCCAGCCTCAGCTACCTAGTGAGGCACTCCGCAACTTAGTGAGACTCGGTTTCAAAATAAAGAATAAAAAAAATAGGGCTGGGGGTGTAGCTCGGAGGTAGAATGCCCCTGAGTTCAATCCCCAGTACCGCAAAAAAAAAAAAAAAAAAAAAAAAAAAAAAAAAAAAAAAAAAAAAAAAAAAAAAAAAAAAAAAAAA